>JAPTGZ010000016.1:33354926-33370479 GCA_029814645.1 Fowleria isostigma | reverse complement strand
AAAGACTATAGGGGGCCCACCCCACAGTTTGAGAAACACTGGTTTAGACAGGCAGCAATCATTTGTTGAAGATCTCACAGGGAGAAAAAAAAGGTTCTTTAAATCCCCTGGCAATCTATAACGGCAATAAAAAGATAAAGAGGTAATATTCCTTTTACTGTACCATCCCATGTAAAGCACTGAGTGAGAGTCAGGCTTGTTATAAAGCGGTATTTTCCTTGAAACCCCCATCAGAGTTTTGACGTGGAAGTGGCATCAAACTTGACAGTCGACCACCCCCTGTTTGTCTAAGCAGGAAAATCCCTGTACCCAAGTCTTCCAATCTCCTATTTATGTCTACGGTTCACTCCCACAGACGTAAACATTAATTTCCATTTGTGGACCTGAAATCATAGGTTATGATATTCTTAAAATTTAAAGCCCATCTTCCACTGTTTAATGAATAAATTGGCAGATGCTTCTGCAGGTCTGGCGCTCTTTGTTGGCTTTCAAATCCCTGTCACATTAGTCGTCCATTTCCTCCAGCACGGGTCCTTTTGGCTGAGTAGCAAAGCCTCGTGGTTGAGAATCTCCTCAGCCCATTAGAGCAGGAGAAATCCACCCTGTTACATAACAGTATGCAGCCATTGTCGAAGCCCTCGTCTCTGCCACAAGCAGAACTGAACGCTCAATTCACAAAGGAAATTGTTTGGTGAAGTCTGCTTTTTTTCTGGAGGAAAGCAGGATGTTTCCGGTTGTCGTTTTTTTGATTTTTTTTTTTTTTAAGTTTCGGTTTACCCAAAGATGCAAAGGCAGGAAACCAGTCAAGCAGGTGTTTCCCTGCCGTGTCTGCCTCTATACGTAGAGGTTAATGGTAGTGTAAAGGCTGCCTGTCATTGACTGTGAGTTCAGTGTTTACGGTCTGACCGCTTCGGCGTCCGCAGTTGTTGATGGGTAGTCGGAGGTGGGTGTTGTGCAACGCTCCCCTTGCACAGCCACCTCTGACAGATCCACGAGGTGATAATTGACTTCTGTCATTGATCACTCACACAGCTTTTCAAATGGCTGTCTGAGGCTCTCGACCTGCTGGTACTTGACTGTTTTTCTTTAGCAGAATGCGTCGCGGAGAGGCTAAGGCAGAGGCTTTTAGTTTATGACTGCCATCTTAACAAAAAAGCTTCCTGTGCAAGTCTGAGCTGTGAAGAAAAGTTTGGAAAATCAATTTGTTCTTTCTGGGCTTTCTCTGCTTTTTTTTTTTTTTTTTTAAGATTACATAAAGCTTTGAAAAATAGTATTGATTATAAATTTAGTCTCAGTATTTGTACCTAAGACTAAGCGTAGTGTATGTGCAACAGAGATGCAGCGATTATACAGTTTCACAATTAACCATGACTTAAAAACGTCATGGTTAATTAATGGTAAAAGGTATGGGCTGAAACATGATTTGAATCATTTATGTTTGAATTTTAATTGCTAAACTTGAATAAATGCATTAAAAATAACATAATTTGAATCACATTAATTTGAATTTGTATTGTTTAATTTGAATCAGTACATTGAAAACCTGAATAATAATATCTTATAATATTAGTCTGGAACTGAAGTCCAATAAACTTGATTACTAAAAATTCAACTCTCAAAATTCAAAATCAATTTACTGACATGTCTGTGAATTTGAAAATATATAATCTTCAGTGAATCTCAGTGAGTTGATTATAATATTATTTATACATACAGTCACGGAAAAAATGAGTAGACCACTCTGTTTTCATCAATTTCTTGTTCATTTTAATGCCTGGTACCACTAAAAGTACATTTGTTTGGACAAATATAATAACGACAAAAAATAGCTCCTAAGAGTTTAATTTCAGAGCTGATATCTATCCATTTTCCATGGTTTTCTTGATAATAACCAAAATCACAAGTTCTTACATCAATATCTATGACATTATACTGACAAAAACAGTGCTTTTAGACATTCCATGTTCTCTTTTCTGTCTGTTTTAGTCACATGATACACACAGGAATTAGTACTTGATTGTAAAACCATTGATTTTGATGACTTGCGATGGTCTAAGAATTGTTTCACAACTGTATAAAACACAATAAATACAATTATATAATAGTTTTATTGTCAGTCTTCTTATTTAAGCTTTGGCAACGTTATGCATAACCATTGTTTTGATGAGTTTTAGTGATCTAATAATTTTTTCCGTGAGCGTATATATAAAAAAATACAAGAAAAACACATGTAAGGTGAAAAGAACATGACTTTTAGAACATTAGACCAACATACACACACTTGTCAACTAGGGCTGGGTAAAAAATGGATTTGATCGATTTAATTTTAATTTTGCATTATCAAATAATAGTGGATGAGATTGATTTTTTTTAGAGCGGGATGGCGAGTACGTGACCCAACCGGCTCTGTCTCACGAGCAATCGGTGCATAATAATTGTGATAATCGGGAAACCATGATTATTCCTTAGACAATAATCATACCAAAAAATCCATAATCATTGCATCTCTAGTAACAGCTATTGTTACTTTAGACCTACATTCATCAATTGTTTGATATTGTTCAAGCCAAATCTTTCCTTAGGTCCAGCTGATCAGTTCTATTGACACGTGTTACATCTTTATATGTGAATGCAAACCGAAAAATACTTGAATTTGACATTGGTTGGTCAAACAAAAAGACTCTGAAAACCTCCCTTTAATATCCTACTAACCATAAAAAAAAACTTTTGATGGTTGGGAGAGGTGTTATTTGAGGTGTTACACAGTTGTTTTGTAGATAAAAGGTAAAAGTGAATAAGTGCAAATGTAAAATAGATGGATTGAATAGCTGCAACGTTGACTGAATTCATATAAGAAATGTCATATTAGATGGAAAAAAACAGCAACAAAACACAGCCGTGAATGAAGAGCTGCCGAGATAAAGGCTTTGACAAACTGTGGGAGAGTTTCGCAGCTTGAAGTTTGAGTCAAAACCCCTCTTAGTTTCAGCTCCTTAATCAGCAGCTCAGGTAGTTTGTTGTTATATGGAAACTACACTGGCAAACTTTTAAACCATAATGATGATGATGAAGAACCAGCTCTTTATATTTGCATAAAAGTAGTGGATGTAAATTTGCATAAATTTGCATTTCCTTTTGTTTTCGGAAAATCCAGTGATAATTTGCAACACAGACCTGTCTACTGATGAACAACACTAACATGCATGTGTTCCTTAAAGATAATAATATAACCCCCTGCATAATGAGCACTATTACTGTTGAGACTTAATGTGAATTTTGCTGTTAATACTTCTATACTTTTACTAAATAGCATTTGTATCCAGGTCTTATACTAATAATGGAGCTTGTGTACTTGTCTTTCTGTTTATGTAGAACACTCTTAGGGCCAAAGCCACCAGTGAATTAACGCTAGGTATCCACAGACTGTATCACTGACCAAATAAAGTATAAAACCCATCACTCTCACACATCTGTTATGGTGTCATTAAGTTTTCTTCAAACCAAAACTCACAGATGCTCTTTTCAACAATTTTCTTGAGTATCTGATAAATGATTTTCTGGGTAAATCTACAGGATACCAGACTCTTTTAAGTTTTTCATTCTCAAACTGACTGAATTAAGGTTTAATAGAATCAAAGATTAAAACAGCTTCATCAAAACCTTAAAATGCAACACAAAATGTGATCCAGTATTAGCGTTTTACTTGTACTTGAGGATATTTAGCCTGAGATGAACTGAACAAAATAGAAAGTTGTTCAAAGACAAATGTAGTGTTGATATTCTGAGCTCTGACCAGCAGGTCGACACACAGGATGACCAAAACCACCAATAAATCAACCCTTTTATATAAATATTAAATAATTTTAGGTCATTTTTAAAAAAGACAGTTGTGCTCATAAGTTTGCATTCCTTGACAGAATGTGCATGGGATGGTGTTGGATGTTCCAACATGACAATGCCCCAAAATACAAGGCCAAGTCGAACTGTCATTGGATACAGCAGAATAAAGTGAAGGTTCTGGAGTGTCCACCTCAGTCTCCTGACCTTTGACCTCAGTATTATTGATTTGGGGAGGTGTCACACATGCAGTTCATTCAAGAAAATCCAAAATCTTGAAGGAACTAAAGGTGTTTTACCAGAAGAATGGACAGCTTTATCATCTGAGAAAATAAAGTGCCTCATCCACAATGACCACAAAAGACTTGAAGCTGTTATTGATGTTAAAGGGGCGGGGCCAATACAGAGGATAACGAACTAGGATATGTAAACTGTGGATCAGGGTCATTGGAATAGTTTCTGTTGTCATTATATTTAAAAAAGTGATACTAAATAGCTTTAATCAACCATGAACCATAAGTAAAAGAAAAGTTTTTATTAGTCTTTTTAATTTTGAGCACATGAAATTATCATATTATCATTCATATTCTCTGAAAATTGTTCAAAGAATCACAAATTCAGCTAGGGTATGTAAACTTATGAGCACAACTGTATCTAAATGTAGAAATACTACATACACCCCTTTAAAGGTTTGAGTCTTTTTCATTGTCGCATAAATGCAGGCAGCAGTTAATTTCACCTCCTTAACAAATTCATTAGTAAAGTCAGATCTTCAAAAAAAATGGTTTCCTTTTAATTGTTCATTGAAAATAATGTCAGTTTCTGTCATCCCACTGGGGAGCTGTGGGGAAATGTACTGTACCGTATTAGCAGGAATTGAACAATAGTTGAAGAGAGTGGGGTAGCAATGAATTATGCAGAGAATGATGTAACAATTGTGTAATTATGCAACAAAGATTTACAGTTTAAAGCATGCAGATGAGCCCAAGAGCACTGACGTGGATATTTAATGATTGATGTAACACGGAGAGCATGGACGGAACGTATATAAATCATAAGAGTAGGAGCTCACATTAGTTCTGATGTTCCTCTTCATATGTATTCACTTGGCAAAAGTCTATTTCAAGCTGGACTGCCGATTTCAGTTACCTATTAATTTTGATTTGATACAATGAATTATTTAGTATGAATAGGCACCATTTCAACAGTGAATTTCTGTATTTTTTTCTCCTCGGAGTGGTTTTTTTTTGTTGTTTTTTTTTTTTAAGGAGGAGAAGATAAAAAAAAACAAAAAAAACCTGTCGCTCAGAGTGAATTTCTCCACTTTTTTTTTTGCCAGATTCCCAAATTAAAATCATCAACATTCACATGAGTAACAGTGTCATGTCAGAACTGAGAGGGGGGGAAAAAATATCTTAGGGAGAATAACAAAGGCTCCTCCTTGGGGAATACATTCATATTGTACGTAAGTATGTTATCAATGGGACTTATCTCTTCAGGTATTAATTTCTGCCATATCTACGTTGGCTCTGCCTCGGTGGGGTGATCCAGCTGGTGAGCGGACCAGCTCATTTGGAGTGTAATACTGTACAGCTGTGAGATAAAGAGAACAGGCCCAGATTATAACAGGCACAGAAAGAACAGAGAATTACAGAAATGAAAAAGATGAAAGCCCACAGAGATAATTAGTCCTGCTTCAACTTGTACAGAGGAGAGTCGATTTTTTGGAGGCCAACTCGCACTGTTTTTCGGTTTCTCGCTTCCGTCTTGGGATTTGGTGATGGGAGCGAGTACACACATTGTGCAGAGGAACAATTGATGATGCAACGCATTGATAACACAATTACTTAGACACTTCAAACAATAAACCTGCTTCTTATGATTAACCCATGGAGACCCAGAGCTACTGTAGTGGAAGTTCCTGAATGAATTTTTCTGTAGATTTAACCTTTTTTCTATGGGTTAATTTTCCCCCTTGGATGCCTACTAGGAACAACCCATACATATGTTACTAAGGCTACCCATGGAAAGTTTGGTTTTTGTTGTTTGTTTTTGTGTGTTGTTTCTTTTTCCAGTGGCTTCGATCATCACTACTTCAACAAACTCTGGGAAAACCAATGAAAATGTGTTATTATAATTTTGTATTTTTTTTAATTTTATTTTTGAAAGTAAAAAAATATATATATATATAAAAAAATATATATATAACAAATTTAATTTAAAAAAACATCTTAAAAATAAATGATAACTTAGAAAAATACAAAAATAAAGAAATATATATTTTTTAAAAATAGAAAATGTGTTATTTAATCCTACTGGTTGTCCTAGTATGGGTTGTGGTCACCTCCACATATCCTCAGCCTCTGTTACATTTGAAAAAACAAAACTTATTCCTATAGTCGTCAAATCACATCTTTAAAGATATAACAGAGGTGTCAAAACTTGTCATTGAGGATGCAGGGGCGTTGTCAAATTGGGAAAACAGTTAAAGTGATTCCAATAAAACCTGTGGAAATGGATGTTGGTCCACCTAATGGGACCAAGGACTAGGACAGATCTAGGTCACACTTCTAGATTGATCATTTTTATTACTTATTTTAGTCATTAATGTCATAATCATAAGATATGATCCATGTTCAAAGGCTCTGTAGTGAATGTGGAAACACTGTCATCTTCTATAACAAGGTATTTTTGTATATTTCATTTTGATTTATTGATTTATTTTGGACATACATAAGACTAATCGAAGACATAATAAAACAATAAAGGTGTAGGCAGTGGTAGAAAGCCTAAAATGGCTTATTTTTAAGCCTCCACCTTATAAATACGTAAACATTATTAAAGTTATGAGACTTCCATAGCCCATACAACATTCAAAATGCATTAAAAAGAAAGACTATAAAAATATCTATATATTAGTGCAATATCATAATTGATTTCCTTACATATTTCTTAAAGGATATCTCTGATGTGCTATTTCAGTTTACTTATCTTACACTTTAATCAACATGCTGAGATTAAGTTGGGGGTTATGTCAAAAACAGAAAAAACTGAAGAAAAAGTGATTTTTCAGCAAAGATAATATTATTTGGGTTAACCCATAAAAACCCAATGTTACTTTTGAGTCATTTCCTAAGATAATTTTTTGCTATATTTAACCCTTTTTTTTTTAAGCCATTTATCACCATTTATTGTAAAATTGTCCTCGGTATTTTGCCTTGTTTTTGGTGAAAATTCACTGATCATGTCGATGCTCATAAAACCTCAGAATAAAGTTGAAAGTTATTTTATCAAACACAAAAAAATGAAGAAAAAGTGACTTTTTTCAGCGAAGATATAATGACTGAATGTAACTTTTGACTCAAACAGCTTTAAACAAACATGTCAAAAATGTATTTAAACTATTTTAATCTCAACAACATTTGGCAAATCAAATCTTAACTGCCAGGGAAGGCTGCAAAAAAGTTTCTTCATTCTATGATGTTTTCTCACATAGAAAATATAATATGATAATATTTTATCACCAATAGGTCACTGGTGAATTTGACCGCTAAAACCAGAGGAGGTACTCCCAGGTTCATCAAGTCCAAGTCGTGCCATATACTGGTTGTACCCGTTCACTGAACACAGGTGGTTCCATCATGATCATCTACGTGGATGAACGGTTGTGTTTGTCTGAACGGGCTGCATCAGTCAACAGGTTGGAACAAACACATGATGAACCTGGGATTACCACCTCTGGCTAAAACTAATAGAATCTCTTCTCAAAAAAGCTGTAAAAGTTTCGGATGGAAATCGTTTTCCTTCCATCATCGCCCTATACTCTCCAAAAATACAATATTCTAAGTTTTAAAAATTTTAAGACAAGTCAATTTGCTGGCTGTGTCTATAAGATCTTGCATGGACTTGTGCCAGCGCCTCGGGGGAGTTCATTATAAGTTCAAATTGAACACCGGTGGGACCAGAACCAGAAGTGACTGTGCAGAACCACGTAGACACACAGCCTTCAGAAAACAGAGGCTATCAGTTAAAGACACGGAGGTTTGGAATGAGACTCCAGCTCCAATAAGAGACCGGACCACAGTTAACACCTAAAGACAATCGAAAAAAGTGGTTAAAAAAACAGATCTGTCAGCACTAATTTTATGCTTCTGTGTTCTCTCAGTGTTGTTTATTAGTCATTAGAATGTGCCAATTGTCCAGTACTTCTATTGTGTTATTTTTTTTGGAATTGTTATTTGTAGTTTTTGCCAGTGTAATGTTATTTCGACTGAGCTGCCAGACTGTAGATGGAACGTAGCTTTTGGCTAATTCTGGTGTATTGACATTTACATGCACATTAACATGCAATGTCCCTTTAATTAAAGTTGAGGGTTATTGTATCAAAAACACAGAAAACTGAAGAGAAGTCATCTGTCGACACTCACTCAGTAATTGAATTTTTTGGGGAACAATACATTAAATAAGTCATCATGTACTGAATACTAAATCAAAAATGAGAATTATTGCTGAAATATAAAACAATTAATACATTCAAATAGTAAAATTGACACTCCTGACCTTATTAAACCCATAAGGACTCAGTGTGACTTTTGTGTCAGTTCCCAAATGAATTTTTCTCTGTTTAACCTTTTATTGAATAATTTATCATCATTTATGGTAAACTTATCTTCTATATTTTGTGTTTTTCAGTGAAAATCAAGCATTTTTATATATTTAATTCATTGATCATGTAGATGTTCATGATGCTCAGATTAAAGTTAAGTGTTCAACAGAATAACAGAGAAAACTGAAGAAAAAGTGACTTTTTCAGCAAATCTGTCAATAACTGAGTGTAAAACTAGCATGTCCATCCACTGATCCAACTCCAACTTTACTGGTGACTCAATGCTGTAGAAGATGACATTGTTTCCACGGTAACTACGAAGCCTCTGAACATCCAAATGGGTCATATCTGATGACCACGAAAAGACAAAAACCTGCATTTTACACCAAACATTTACATGTATTGATCGGATTAATGGATCAGAGGTTGTTAAACATTTTCGAGGAGTAGATGCTTGTGGTCACCAGCAGCTGTTTGGGTCTTTATGGATTAAAAAATGATACTTTTATTGTCCCAACAATTTTTAAGCGTATAAATATCTGCAGGTTGTGGATGATGATTGTGAACGCGATGACAGGGCTTACAGTGCTGATGAGCGTCTGCCTCAGAATGACTAATTGTCAATATTTTCAGTAATGATGTATTGTATAATTGTATTTTCCTCTCCTCTGATGCTGTTAGCAGCTCCAGTGCTTGCTGCTCTGTGCAGTGCTGATTGTGTGCCCTATTTGTGATGACTGTACCATAATTTCTCCCTAAATTGCTGTCACCTTTGATCGATCTCGCCGGCTCTCCTCTTCACCTCGATTTGCATAATCCTCCTGTGTTTTTATTTATTTATTTCTTTTTTTTCGTCAGCTCAAATCACACAGCAAAACCGTCACATATTCATAATTTTACATCTGAAAAGAGACCGCGGGGTGCTTTTATGTCTCGAAAACTGTTGTTAAAGCCACGTTTAACAGCATATCTACAGCCTGTGACAACATTCATGGTCCTGGAGCTTTGAAATGCAAGCGATACTGTGATAGAACCTTCTCAGTAAATATAAAAAAAAAGATTAAATGAGCATCTGTTACACTAGGAGGATTATTATTACTTATCTGTATTTTTGTATTTCTGCAGAACATTTATTCATTTTTTGGGGGTTTTCTCAGAGCAGGTACGGTAAATATTCTGGAAATAATTATCTCCGTTCAACAGGAAAGGTGCTGTGTATTTTTCAAATCAACCAACTATGCCTCTGTGTTATAATAATATTTCTTTTCCAGGCCGGCGGCGTGACTTTTCACAGCGAAAATCTCTCTGGAGCGTTGTGCAGGAATGATCAGAATACTAAATTAAAGCCTTAATTCAAACTCTTTAACCACATGAAAAATGTCAAACCGTATATGTCACTTTGTGATCTCTCCATTGACGTCGTCAGGGTTTCTTAGCACTAGCTCAACATGTAACTACTATCAGTGATAAAATCCAATTTTTGTAATAGCCCGTAGACGGTAATCAAGATAAGATCTCTCTGCTCCCAACAAAGACGAGACATTGAGGGATTTTCTCTGGAAAATGATATTTAATATGCATGAGGTAAAGGAGGGCAGGAAATGAAGCTTCTGTTCGGCAGAGATATTTATGTGCGTGCCTGTTCACCAGAGAGTGTGTCTCTGTGTGTGTGTGTGGTGTGTGTAGATGTGTGTGTTTAATTGTGAATATTTAAGGCGAGACACTACAGGTGCATGGGATAAAATTTTAAAATAATAGATATCACCATGAAACTTCCCCAGTTTGGTAGTTTTTCTTTTTTGTTATTATTTCTTTTATATTTTAAATTAACATTATATTAAACTGTTATGTGATACACAATAAAATCTATTTTTTTAATAGATCTGAACATATGATAATACCAGGTGCAAAATTATTTTTTCATTTTAAAGATGGAAAAAATTACAGTGGGATTTCAGGATTTCTGCTTCCACATTTTGTACTCTTTCAAACATTTACATTGGGATAATTGGAATCTAAAAGTGTGCTCTTAAGCATAAGATGAATAGGGTAAAAAAAATTAAAATAATATCACCATGAAATTTTCCCAGGTGATTACTTACACAAGTATGAAAAAAAGGCAAGTATAATTTTTTAAATTTGTTTGTTTAATTATGCAAATTCTGCATTATTGTTAAATATGCACAGTTTTGGCATATATTTTCAGTCAATAGATCTGAGCATATGATAAAGCCAGATGCAAAATTACTTTTTCATTTTGTTGAAGATGGGGGAAAAAAATGACAAGTATTTCAGGATATCTGCTTTCATTAGCTGGGAAATCAAAATATACTGTCAGTAGCCTTAAAAAATTAGATTTTTGACATTTTAAAATGATTTTTATTGAAATGTCACATAAGGGCTCATTTATGCTCTGCATTAAAGACGCAGACAGAATCTGATGGAGTGTTCTGTCCGTCCCCAGCATATATTTCATGCATAATTCCATCCATTTTCCGGGAGCTTGTGGATGCGTACCCAGATGAAATGGAGCAGTACCACCGGGAACAGTGGAGGCAGTGTTGAGATTTGAACAGAATACCTTCCATAAGTAGCAGTTTTCAAAGAGCGACTGTGTGAGTTAGTGAAAAACTACTGATGTATTTATGACAACTACTGTTTGAATATTAATATTAGTATTACATTAGTAAAACCTCCTCTGTTGTTGCCATGTTTGTGATTATTGACTTTTTTCTTCTTAAAAACTTAACTCTTCTTCATGATATTCAGCCAGTATAGGTATTAAGAGTGGCGCCCTCTGGTGGATTGATTGAGAAATGCTCATTCCAACTTATAGGATGCATGAAAGTATAAAGGCAGTGACGCATGACACCGTTAGAAATGGACAAACCTATGTATGTACATAAAATGAGCATAAATGAGCCTTTATTCAGGCCAGGAATGATTTATGAACAAATCCCTCTGTGCATATCTTCAGAATACTGCTATGTGTTTCAGTGTACAGTTTGGTGGACATAGGTGATACCGGTCATGACAGACGTCAGTAAACAGACGAAACTCGGCGTGTTGCATTGGAATGCTAACTTCTTGGTAAATTCTGGAGAAACTTACTGCTGCAATCTTAATGTGTATTTTTCATGTTTTTGTTATAACAGCTTGAAAGAACACACACTGAAGGAGTAAACTCGCCGAAAATCTCAAAATTGATCATTTCATGATAAGTCGATGTTTTTGCCTACTGTGTCTTGCCTTAAAATCTTCACCAAACTGCTGGTCTGTTGATGACAAAGGTGTCTGAACTGAACTGATGCGCTGTCTCCTCTTGGTTTTTCTTCCTTCCTTCCTTCTCCACATGCAGACAAGTCTCAAAGTTTCGTTTTCTTTGATGACGGTAAGCTGTGCTAATTGGATGAAAATGTCAGCATCAGCCTCCGTGAGGCTGCAATCAGTGATTTGCTTCTGTACCAATCACCATCAGTATGCCGTTTGTGTTCCTCGCCACGCTTAGGACTGGGTCGATCCATTGAGTCATCAAATGATTACAGACGCCAGCAATCCCTCCCGTGTCACAGATACCGATGCCTCTTCAGCTGCCCCTCAAATCAACGCCCTCTCCGTCCAGTGGACTCATTGTCCAATAATGTTATCAGACCTTTTGATAAAGCCCCATGAATAAAAATGCGACTTCAGTGTAAGCCCGGAACGACTGAATCTGGCTGTGATTACAAAAACAGAATCACTTAATGATGGTTTTTTGTGATTGGGAGTTATGACCTTGAGAGACAAAATGGAGTGTTTCCATGTTGGTTATATAATTGGACTTAGTTTGTCATGTGCGGCGCTGCCTCTTTTAATAACACAGTTGACCCAGTCCTAGTGGTCCTCTCATCACCATGTGACTTCATAGCATCTCTGTCCTGCACGGTGATTGGCCAGGACGGAAACCTAATATACAGTAAGTGTTTCATCTGCCACTGCTGTATGAAGCCCTCCTGTGTTTTAATCACCTCCTTCAAAGTGTCCTCCACAACCCACACTTTGAAGGAAACCAATCATTTGGTCTGTGTGTATGTTTAAGAGTGCGTATGTGTGTGTGTGTTGCAGCGGCTCAGACCACAGTTAATCTTTTAGGCAGCATAAGATCAGGAGATTTTATTGAGGTCACCTCTGAGTACAATGTAAGGATTCTCTCCGCCAAAGGGACTGGTGGCCTTTTTACACTCCAGCCACAGATACGTGGACAGTATTTATTTATTCTGATTCTGACGGGAGAGTCCAACGTAACTGATCACAACAGCAACAAATACACAAGAACAGACTGTAGATTTTTTTTTTCACTCATTCATTCATTTGTTTTAGCAGAAAAAATAAACCAAACATTTAATGTGTACAAGGAACTAATAGCAGAGCAAATATATTAATAAATAAAGATGATTAAGATAATATAGTAATTACCATGTATACTGGTAATAAAAAAATAAATAACATAATAAGTATTGGTCAAAAATGAGTGGGAAGAAGAAAACTTATTAAATACCACCCCCATCTCACATTTATACAATAAAAACACATGACTTTTGTTTCCTTAATGATGAAGTTAGAGCTGTTCAGAGTCCTAATAATGTAAATAACCGTAACATATTAGGAAAACTGATGTATATTGCACATCGTTACTATATAATTGATAGTCTGCATAATTTCTAATACAGTATATTTTAACAATAATTCCATATGAACATGGTAAACAATGACAACACATACCAGTGAATGTAAGAAAGAGTCAATGACATAATGGCCAGTAATTAACACTAAGCCCCGCCCCCCCGTACTGTGACCAGACCATACGTTTGTAAAGTGCTTTAAAACTGCGGATATTGTGTCATTGCTTTTGATGCAGATCCAAGCTGTTCCACAGTTTCACCCACATACAGACACACAAAAACTCTTCCTGGTAGTTCCAGCCTTAGGAAGTGTAAAATTTCCAAAGCCTCTTATGTCATGAGTACTCTCTCTAAGTGCAAAAAGCCTTTGTATGTTATTTGGTGGTGATTTGTGATCATAACCAACACAGATTATCGATGAGTCTGTGTACATGATCATAAAAATGTGTTACTCAATGATCGTAGTAATCAGATCTGATGCGTTTACATGCATTTAAATAATGCAATAATCAAAAACTGTGGTTTAGACACTCCGGTCCATTGTCGCACTGTAAAAACAGGAGTGTCTAAAAACAAGATAAAAACACTAAATCTGGAAAATTAAGTGAAATGTCTGTCCATGCAGCAAGATAATTTCACTTGACAATATTTCTTGAATTAAGGTTGTTACATCTAGAAATAAGCATGTCTGCAGATGTATGAACACTTAAAATAAGAAATTAACTCTTATAATAATAAAAATAATAATAATACATTTTATTTGTAACACACTTTACATTCAACACCAATTCTCAAAGTGTACAATAATAATAAAGCAGCAATACACAATTTAAAAAAAAAAAAAAAAAGATAAAATCAACCAAAAAAGGCTTTTCTAAAAATGAAAAAACTCTTAAAACAAGATAAATTATCCAACACTTCTAAGATTAAACTGTTACAAGTATGAAGACATGGGAGTATAGAGGAGACATTCAGGTGTGTTAATCCGATTTTTCATAATCAGATTACTGCTGTTATCTGATAAAACATGTAGTAAGTACATTTTTTTGTATAGCAGTTTTCAGATAAAAATCACAATCTGCTTTACAGTTTAAAATAATATGTTAATAAAAACTGCTTCAGAAATTGTACAAAATGGGCGAATTTATTTAAAAGTTAAGAACAAATACAATGTGTGCTAGCCTGTTATAGTAGATTCAGTATATTTTTTTGTATAATTACGAAAAACAAAACAATTCTGCTGCATCTTGAAAGTTTTTTTTTTTTTTTTTCAATTTTAGCACTAGTTCAAATAAAATCCCCACAACCCACCTGTGATTTGGGACCCAGTCTTGGAGAATAGATAAGACGCCCTCAAGCATCTCATCAGAATCTAACTTTTTTGACTCACACAAATTGGTTCCCCCTGCTGCGAAGCATCTAATTTGATAGAATCGTAACTAGTAGCTGATGGATTTTGGGTTTGTGCATCAGACCAGGTTTATTTTTCTACCTTCATGGTTTTTTCCAACCAAAGAGAAATGATCATTTTTTACTCTATCATTAGTCTCTAATATTTTACTATCAAATTGGATTTTCAAAGGTTACACCAACCCTCTTGACCTGATGGAGACGGGTCAGTCTTCTCTGATTGAGGCGGTTACATGAGGAATTTTTATCCTTAAAAGACTTTTATATTCTTATTATAGTTAGTACACAGCAAATATGAGGGTGTTAAAATTCCAGTGTTAAATAGAGAGTGTTACTGTTGTATTAACACCATATTACTATAAAACAGCATTGCCTGTGTTACCTTTGATAAATAGAAGTTGTCATCATAGTTTTTAACGATGATAAATTTAACCCTGGTTGGAGTAGATCAAGCCACGCCCACACATAACAGTTCCACACCCATGCCAGAATGAGCAAGGCACCACTGACTCATGATGTTTCAAAATGACAACAACAGGTCTGATTCCACCTTCAACCACATCAGTTGAAGACATGAAACACACCTGTGGACATGGACTGATCTGGAAACTTCAAGAAACCATGACAGAAAAGAAGAACTGAGAAGAGCTAAGGACTTACACTGCAAAAATGCCAGTGTTGAAATTAACACTCGCAAAGTGTCTAGATGTGTTCACACAGTACAGTGTCAAGGTAACACCTTTGAAAACATCAAAGATTAAGACCCAGTTTTAGTTGGTCCAGGACTTTTTATTGTTACACCACACAACACTTTCCAGTGTTGTATCCACACTACACTAGTGTTGGTGTTAGGAGAAAAGTGTTACTTTTGACACTGTATTTCAAAATCAACTCTAGTCACTTGGCGAGTTAATTTCAACACTGTGGGTGTTAAATTAACACTGGCATTTTTGCAGTGTGGATTACGAATAGAATAGAATAGAATAGAATAGAATAGAATAGAATAGAATAGAATAGAATAGAATAGAATAGAATAGAA
>JAPTGZ010000016.1:33343663-33354826 GCA_029814645.1 Fowleria isostigma | reverse complement strand
TTGAATAATTTTCATGAAAATTAAATTTTTTAACTAGACCCACAAATTTATTAATATTCAATGTATCCTTTTAAAATTGTTTGTATATCAAACAACAATATTGTTGATTATAAATTTAAAGCTGATTACATTTTTTTTTTTTCAAAACGCTGTTAAGTCCATCCTTTTTAATTGTTTATTTTTTTCAAAAAATTGATGGTTTCTGTCTTAAAAACAAAAAACAAAAATAAGAGCATGCAACATATGTATGGACACAGCAGGGACTCAAATAAAATCCAATAAATAGTAACATAAACTAAATAGTAAAATAAAATATTTTCAGTTTCATGTTTCAATATAGTCCACCGTAAGATATTCCTTTATTGATCCCACAACGGGGAAATTCACAGCGTTGTCAGCAGCAAAAACATACACATAAACATACACATATATTGCACTCATTGCACATTGTAAAAACAAACACCATCAAAAATATATACACAAGTCTAAATAAAAAATGTATATACAGTTTGATATGGATTTAGTGCAAATGGTTATAAATACAGAAATATAAATATGGATTTGGATGTAAATACCAATTTGAGCAGGTTTAATTATAAATATATAAATATTGTGCATAAAGACAGTCTAAATGAAATGGAAGGAGGTTATTACACATATGTGATGGTCTACTGGGAGCAGAACTGGTTGTGGAGTCTGAGCAGAGGGGAGGAAGGACTTGTGGTATCTCTCCTTCATACAGCGTATAAATACATAAAACAAATAAATTAAAAATAACACAAAAATTAAATGCAAATTCAACAATGTTAACAATCTATGTAAATGATTTCGTATCTCATTCAGGTTAATAGTCATTCAGTGTTGAACCTGTAAAAGTTATGACAGTAATGATAAAGTTCACTGAATTCTGATTGGTCCAGAGGACATATTACATTTAGGATAAAAAGAGGCTCAGCACTTACAGCATTTTGGAAAAAAAAACTGCATCTTCCAGTACATTTAAACGAGGATAGATAATGATTTGGCATGAAACGATGATGGAGCAGAGACTAGTTTCAGTGCACAGATGCAAAACAGAATGACAAACTCAATATTTTTTAAAACTTGGCTTTTATAGCATTTTGGAAAAGAACTGTTCATATATTATTGTTATTATTTTTACAGTTCCGGACCACTTAAAACCTGAACTAAAACTGACTTGGACAGCCCCTGCATTAAAACCTCATGGAAAAAAACTGAAACTCATCTCCTGTATATTTTCCACTCATTCTGTATAAACTCAAAATATCTGCGCCGGGCACATTTCTGCATCCGCCTGTATTCATCAATGGGAGGTGAGCTCACAGTTGTCGGTTCTATTGAGGTATTTCAACCCTGAATGTTGACAGTGATGGTTCTGGTTAGCCGTTAAATTACTCTCCACAGTGGAAGGATGTCTCTCAGTTCCGAAAAACCCCCCCCAAAAAAATAAATAAAAAATTGTCAGTAACAGACATTGACGCTAACCCTGTCGGATTCTCCTGGATGTTTTTTCCGGCGTTTCCTGCCTACAGTAGTTTGTTTATTCGCCCTCCTCCTCTCCTCTGTATCCTCATCCTGCTGTTTTTTTTTTTTCCATCCTCTCCCTCCTTTTTTTCCCTTTATCTTTTAATCTTTCTTTTGTTCACTTTGCATCCCTCCATCTCCTTCCGTCTCTCCCCTCTTCTCCTCCCTGACGTCAATGAGAAATTGGATGGTTTTTGATTATTACATGGCTGTCAGGCTTACTGCTATTAATTGAATTGAATCCCAGTCCATCTCCTTCACTTCTCTGTCCCTTTCTCTCCGTCTACCTCTGTCTCGCTCTCTTCTTTTCATCTCGTCTCAGTCTCATTTTCCTTTTTTTTTTTTTTTTTTGTTTGGCGTGTTTCTTTCTTCCCTCCTTTTCTTTTCTCTTTTTTTTTTTATTGTTGTTTTGTCAGATTTTTTTCATTCCCCTGGTCTTTCTCTGGCCCTGTTTTTCTTACTTGCATCTCTCCTTCTGTCTCACTTTCATTCTCTCGTCCCAATCCTCAGCCCTCGTTCCTTCTTCCTGTCTATCTTCATTCTTTTATTCCTCTCTCTCTCTATGTTTTCTTGTTGCTACTTTCCTCCTCGCCTCTCTCTCTCTCTCTCTCACTCTCTTCCACCCCACGTGCCAGCTTTTTTTTTTCCCCCCCTCCTTGTCATTTTCTTTCCCTACAAGCTTCTTTTCATCCTTTCTTTCCCCTCATGCCTTTTCTCTCTCTCTCTCTTCCTCTCTCTCTCCCCTCCTCCTCCTCCTCTTATTCTCCCTTCCTGGCTCTCTCACTCCTTGAGCACTGTGATACTGTTGTCATGGTGACGCCCATCATTTTCTGGCATGAATGGAGGATACTTTATTGATGAGACGGCATGGCAGAGAGAGAGAGAGAGAGAGAAAAGGAGAGTGATGGAAAGAAAGACAAAGACAGACAAAAAAAAAAAAAGAGAGAGAAACCACTGGCAGGGAAAATCAGAATGATATGGAAATGATCGTCCCCGCTGCTTACGGTACAAAACATTTCCACCCTGTAATTTGCTCGGTACTGATGAGTCGAAGAGGACATTGCACGGCATGGCACGCTGAATCTTCTGGAGGGGGTTTGGGATAGTCGTTGCCGCTGAAGAATATCCCCCAAAACACTATTATTCATCACTCAGCATGAAGGGAAATTCCTCTTATTAGGAAGCAGTGAGTTGGCTAGAGCAGTACCCCGAGTTGTCCCTGTTTAATGATTTGTTCTGTGTAAACATGGCAGCATAATGAAATGTCTGGGCTTTTTTTTTTTTTTTTTTTAATCCTTTAGCACAAGCGTTGGTGTTTTCTGGGGTAGATGGACATCATTATTAACTTGTCATGGTGTGGTGTTTGCACACAGAGCAGACTGGCATGGCCCCGTAAAGCAGGAGGCGAGCTCGTTAGACACCTCTGATGTAGACATCATATTGAGAAGCTTGGCACGGCAGATAAGGCAGCATTTATATCGAACGTTTTTTGGCATTTGGCTGACGCCGTTAGGCTATAGAAAGACAAATCGCAGCCGAGTGTTATTTTTAAAAAAGTGTTAATATCCTAAAAATACCATTTAAATGTTATTAAAATAGAAGGAACCCAGGGCAAATGAAGGGATGACATGAGAAAAGGGGAGCTATTAAGAGGAAAAAGGAGTACTTAGGAGGAATTAAGAGTAGTTAAATATCAAAGCGGACACGGGGTCGATGTCAACTAACTTGTGTTTCACCTTTGACCTTTTGCTTTACAGTGCACCTGCTGTCAGAGACGATCCAGGGAGTGACGGCCACCGCCACCGGAGTCCAGTACCAGCAGTCATGGCTCTGCATCCTGTAAGTGTGGAAGGATGCACCGGTTTGCACAATACTCCCTCACTAATAATATTTTGACCAACAGCTGATTCTTTATTCTTCAGTTCTGTTTTTTAACACATACACACACCCCAAACAGGAGACAAGGGGCAACATTTTTGCTCGGTTTGTTCCTTTTTTTTTTTTTTTTAATTATTTGATTCAAGCAGAAGAAAAAAATAAAACAAAGCATTTTTTCAGATATTCACCCAGGCATTTAAGTGGACAGTTTCATTTATTTATTCTTTTTTTTTTCTTTTTGTATATTTCCTTGATTATTACTTGTTCTTTTTCTTAATGTGCTAGGATGTTGACAGCTGTTGAACACCTGTGCTTGGTTTACATGTGCAAACCAATAGGTAGATTAATAAAGACGATCAAGACAGTATAGCAATTGCCATGACCACTCACAACAAAAAAAAAGGTTTGATATGCACTGCTCAAAAAGGATAAAGTTAGGAAAGTTATTAAATTCCACTTCATCTCACATTTACACAACTTAACACATTACTTTTGCTTCTTTGTTAACACTTTAAAGTATTGGTTGAATTTACACCAATAATCTGACTTCTCCTAATCAGATTACGGCTGTTGTCTGATAAAATAGATCAGATTATACTGTTTAAATGATCCCTTGAATAATCTGATAACTCCAAAACTCAGATAATAATTGGCAGAGGTGGAAAGTAACACATTACATTTACTAATGTTACTGTGAGTAGTTTTTGTGAGTAATTTGTAATTTTTTAAATTGGTCAAATAAATCAAATAAAACAATTTTAAATGCTTTTTTACTTTTACTCAAGTACATTTTGACCCAAGTATTTTACTTTACTACATTGGAAAACCCCCTTGTTACTGAGTAAAAAGTTAAATGTGGGAAAATACTATTGGTATCACCATAGCTCGCGTTCATCAGTAAAGAAAAAAATGAATCATAGAATTCACAACTTATGCCACTTGTACTTGTAAATGTTTTATGGGGTGGTCTGAACAAAGTATTATACCACCTGAAAGGAACTAATTAGTATGTAGACTAAAAGTTGACCAAAAACAGCTAGTGCTGGATTGGATTTATGACATCCTTTTATTATATCAAGTAATTGAAAGTAACTAAGTAACTTTTACTTAAAGTCTTTTTTGCTTTTACTTTATTTTTATGAGCACTTTTACTTTTGGAGAATTTAAGCAGAGTAAAAACACTTTTACTTTATTATATTTCGGTACTTGTTCCTGGTAATCAGAGTATTAGTGTGCATGTAAACAGGCTCACTGTTAAACTCTACAAGTGAACATCAAACATTTGGGAGTTTCCTTCAAGGTGAAACCACACTTCTGAGAGGCTATTTTTATTCTTGGGTCTTGGGCCATATTTCCGAATATTTTCCCATGAAGCCACACTGGGTCTGAAAGGATGCCCTAAAACAATCGACTCCCACTAATGACATTTTGCCAATCTGGAGTTTCTAAAGTCGTGACATCAATTTAGAGAAGCTTCCAGGCACCAGCTGGCACAGTGAACCTGGTGTCTTTAAACCTTTAACCCTCTGACAATGTGGTCATATTAGCAAAAGATGAAAATAGCTCTGCTGTATCTTCATATAAGTGAGAACGTTGTGTTTATTATTCATTTAAAGGGGTGATATTTAGCTAAACCCACTTCTTTGCCTTTGGTTAATTTATTTGTGTATTTTTGGACCCTAATAACTCATACAGTTTGAGTTTGAACCCTCCAGGTGCTGTAGTTCTATCTTTTTATTCATTTTGGCAGAAATTGAGTGGATTTCTACAACTCATTTAAATTTTTTCTTAATTTGTTGTGTTTATAAGTAATTATGTTGCTACATCTGCACAAACAGGACAAGACTTGGGATGAACATCTCTCCCGAGTATGACATCAGCAGTAGTGGTTGTAGTCCATATGGTTTTAAACACATCTAAAGTATATTTACACCTAATATTATTTCTACACACCAATCTCGGAAAGACATGTCTAGAGATTTAACACCTTAACTGGCCGATCTGATTATGATTTCAGTGATTTTGAATAGACTTCCATGTATTTTTACTGATAACACTTAATGCTACACGAGTTTGTTTGCTAATTCCCGGTTCAGTTTCAAACACATCTAAAGCATATTTCCACTTAATATTTCTCCACACCCGTCCATCAACATATCACTAGATCATCTTGAAAACTACAACGATGGCTGAACAGCACAGTCAAAACATCCTGAAGGTGGCGGTACATCATGTAGCTCATTGCATTTAAAGGGCTAGCACTCAAAACCACCTGTCTACTGTCATTAGTCATAAATGGGCTTGGACCAGTGGAGTTGAATTAATGAAGAATATAAACCCAATCATAGCATTTACAGTTTATGTAGACCACAACAAAAAACGAAATGTTTTAAAATGCAAAATTCCATTTTAAAAAAGCAAAGTATCACTCCTTTAATATCTATTTAAAACGGATGATTCAGACGGCATTGCTATCAAAGGGAAAATGTGATGCATATATGGAAAAACCAACATTACGTACTTCTGTTTTTTAAATATTTAGTAAAGTTTTGCACAGACGTCCAATGGAAAAGTGACGAAACCTCAGTAAACCAAACAGGTATTTCCCAATGCCACAGTAATTCTTATATTTCTGCACTATAACTATAGGAATTTGTAAGTGAGTCTGTATGGTTATACGCTCCATGCACTCACAAACAACATGTGTGTGTGTGTGTGTGTGTGTGTGTGTGTGTGTGTGTGTGTGTGTGTGTGTGTGTGTGTGTGTGTGTGTGTTTGTGTGCAGTGGCGTGCGACTGATGGCAGGCTCACCCGGCACATTTGAATACTGCCTAACTGTTGCTGCTGAGAAAGAGGTTAATCTATGGAAATGAAGGGCGCTGCCGGTGAGGTGAGGCGTTGACATTTATAAAACCTCCTCCTTCTCCCTCTCTGCTCCAGCTGCAACGTGAAGAGTCTCCAGAGGCGTCACGTGTGCATCTCCCGCCTGGAGAGGCCGCAAAACTGGGGGGAGAACTGCTGCGAGGTCCGCTATGTCATCCTGATACTGGCCCCGCTCAAAATGGTAAGCACCGCCCCCAGAGGGACACGAGGAAGACGTGTGATTTATCTGACTTTGGTGGATTATTTGGGCGTTTGCGGATCGCACAGCTCACTGCTACTGTTCAGCTGATTCCGATAAAACATTTCCTCCTTATTTATCTCATTCCTAATCCCCGCGGTTTGCTCTTTGATTAGGAATTAGACTGGATTTGCTGGTTTGTTTTCACCAGAAACGTAAAACAGATTGAGTTTTATAAATATATTTACCTGACCATATGATCGGCGTAAACATCCAGCTGCTATCGCCCATGTAATTGATGATTTGCATATCCTATTGTTCTACATCTGCAGCATTTAAAGTCTCCTCTTACAAATTCAGTTACACTCAGCCACCTGTCACGAGTCCAATTAAGTATTATCTTTGCCTTTATTAGTAGGGAGATAACGGGGAACCAGGGGGGAGAGACAAGGCCAATGACACGCGAGTCAAGCTGGGAGACGTTTCCTTTCTTAAACATACATCCAAGACCGGCTGAAACCATGAAATAACTGACAGAGTTTCCATATTTACCTCAAAAATATGGGATTTTATTTTGACATTTGGTAGGATTTCATGTCCCTGTCGTCTAAAAGCAGTGTTTTTTTTTTTAATGTAATAAGGAGATGCTAATCACAACAGGCTACTGTAGCCGAGGATCTCTTATGACAAGGAGAGCAGGAAACATGTCATGTGAGTTCACGCTGAGAATTCCGACATATCTCCGAGTTAAAAGACAAATGAGGAGGAAACAAAAGTAAGCTGCTTACCATGTTCCACAGTGCAGGGTTCCACGGTGAAAGCTGAAATTCAGAGTTAAAGTAGCTTAAAGTGTCTGGAATATAACTTGGGCACATCTTTAAAATGGATTGGAAAATGAAATTAACATTACCTTCATTATAAACAGGGTTTACGAGAATCATTAAAAAGCATTAAAAGTCACTAAATAGATTTTGTGTGAAATGAAGGCATTAAATGTCATTAAAAAGCATTTTAGTCCAGATGCATTCCAAAATTAAATACACTTGATGGAAAAAAAAACATTGTTATTCATGCTTTATGTTGATTATGTAATCAATTAATGATTTTGATTGGAAGTATAGTGTGATGATTGACAGGTGGAACCCTTTAATTGGCTATTGTTTACAGCCGGTGCACAGTCACAACACCAGATGCTTGGAATGCAACGTGCTGTGAGCATGCTCATGCTGGAGGGAATATTAGCAAATGTCAGAAAAATGGGAAAATGCAAATTTCAGCTGGAGTGGTTGAAGGAAGAACTATTCAGAACCTGATTAAAGCCTGTCATCAGTATATACATATATAAATAAAACTGTATCTGCAGTTGAACATGGGCATTAAATTTGTTAGTGACATTAAAAAGCATTAAATTCAATCTGCCGACACCTGCAGAAACCCTGATAAAGGAACATTAACCTCAGTCGTGCTGCAAATGGACTGATATTGAGTTAGTTATTATTTATTATTAGTTTCATTTAATGATCAAAGCTTTACTCATTGTAATGTATACATCTGCACAACACTAAGCCTGTATCTGTATTATGTAACAATGGTACACTATGTAATAATGTAATATTTTTTCACCTCATTATGTAATAATGCTGTATTTTGTAATAAAAATGAACACATTTTGTAATAACTTACACATATTGTCTCTTCCAAATTTCAGTAAGTTTCTTGTCATTTACACTTAATTAATGCAGCTTTTGTCTCTAGTTTACAAACACATTCTCTATGATAATGAATACAGTTACATTTAATTTCGGTTTGACCAATGAAACGTCTGACTAGTTTTTTAATTAATTCTAATTAAGCTGGAATGATTAATGTTGTTCTGCTGGTATGATGGCTTTTACAATCAAAGCATTAATTTTGATGGTTTATTGCATAA
This sequence comes from Fowleria isostigma, assembly GCA_029814645.1. Classification (NCBI taxonomy): domain Eukaryota; kingdom Metazoa; phylum Chordata; class Actinopteri; order Kurtiformes; family Apogonidae; genus Fowleria; species Fowleria isostigma. The sequence continues at coordinate 33,346,412 of JAPTGZ010000016.1, read as the reverse complement.
TGCACCAAATTATTACATTTTCTAAAAAATGAAAAGTGCTATTTTGTAATAACTGTTGCTATCTGTAACAAGTTTATAAAAATGTGGCAAAGTTTATTACAAAATGCATTCTATAATTTAATTACTAAATGCAGCATATTATAAAATGCAGTGTTAATTATATAACATGAAAAAATTATTACATCATGAAATATTACACTGTTGTTACATAATGTGGTGCTACAAAACCAAAAGCAATATTATATCACATCAGACCATTTTTGTATAGTATCATTTATCATACTGTATTATTTTGTGTCGTTTCCTATCTTGCTATTTCCTATTATATTGTATTGCGTCGTATCATTCTGTGCCATATCACGTCAGCATTTTGTAGTATTTTGTATCATATTTTTTCTTAACATTTCTTATCCTACTGTTTCATATCACAGCGTACCATATCTTAGCCATAACTTTTACTTAATGTTCAAAGCTTCACTCTTTATGAACAGCACAAGCCCTAAAGAAAATTTCACCGTAGGGACATAAAAGTGTATTTTATCGTAGCATACCATTATTGTATCAGTGTTTATTATTACATTATATCGTATCATTTTGTGTCATTTCATATCATAGTGTTTCTTATCGTATTGCTGTGTATTGTCTGCTGCATCATCATCATCATCATTTTGTAGCATTTCATATCATATTGTTTCTTATAATTTGTTATTATATAATTTTGTATCATATCGTATCATAAATATATTCCTGGAAATAACTTTTATTTGATAATCAAAGCTTTACCCATACACATCTGCACAGCCCCAAATTTCCCCACAGGGATAATAAACTATATGGTATTGTATCGTATCATATCGCTTTCATAGCATATCCTATTGGTTAGTAGCATGTCATATTGTATCATACTCTATTATAATGCATCGTATCTTATCATAGCATATCATGTCGTGTCGTTTCATATATAAATTCTCATTTCATCATGTTTTAAAAGCCATCCTGGAAATAATTATCAATTACATTGCAATAAAACTACTAGTAATGTGTTGCTATGCAGAGTGTGTTCTAACTTCTTTATTTAACCGGGTAACTTAATTGAGAACTGATTCTCATTTCCAATAACGACCTAGCCAAGAGGCAGCATACAAACAGAATAAATGACAGCACATTGTTTTTGTTTTTTTTCCCTTTCATCAAAAATTAGCTACTTCTTTTAGTAATATGTAAAATTGTAATATGACTAAGTTTAACAAGACCTGGTTGAAAAGAGACAGACAACAAACTTTTAGTCTAGAAACATTGCAGGAAAATGCCTAAAGCCTCCAGAAAAAGCTCCAGGAATGTAGACTCTGTATTCATGCGGGTAGCTTTCCTTCATATCCTTCTACTAATCTGTCAATATGGACTTAAAAAAAAAAGCCTTGAATTGCATTCAGAGACGTTGTAAATAATTGAGCTAAATATGTAAACTGTAAAATCATGGCTTTCTTCATACATCTGAGGCTTTTGTCTCTTCTGAGTAATGATTTTTATTTGAGGGCATTTGCTTAGATCTCTCCTACGTGTTTAAATTTTAATCCTCTATTCTTTTAGGCTTTTCCTTTGTTTTTGCTGTGTTTACGTTTCCACTGCTAACAGCTCCCGGCCAGTCTGAACCCGTGTCCGTCCAACAGCGTCGGCGTGTCCTGTGTGGGCATCAGTGTCCTGGAAGTTGAACCTTTGGGGTCACCGCCATGTGCACAGAATGGAAACTGTTTTACTCAGCTCTGATCGCCTCCTGTAGCCGAAGGAGAGCGTCACATATCCTCTTATACAGTCTTTCTCAAATGGATGTACATGTACCCCCCAAGGGTACTTAGAAGAAGCCAGGGGGTACTTGAAAGTTTTTTGAGGAAAAATACATAAAATAATTTATCATGTACTGAATACAAATTAAATAATGAGAATTAATGCTGAAATATAAAACACAATATTTTCTTTATTTGGGGTGGGATGGCTAGGTGGTAGAGTTCTCACCTGCTGCACGATAGGCTTGGGTTCAATTCCCGGTCATCAGGAAGGGCATCCTGACGTAAAAACATGTGCCAAAATCATCATGCAAATCATTTGCTGTGGCGACCCCGAAGGGAGCAGCCGAAACGGAAAACAAACATTTATTTTACTTTTAATTTTAATAAGAAATTAAAAAAATAAGGAAACAACGTAAAGTTAAAAAGTTTAAAAAAAAAAGTTATCAAGCCAAACTCACTGTATATATTATAATTTTAAATATTTAAATAAATAAACTAAAACAAAGGGAAAATGTTGTTAAAAATGTTTAAAAAACATTTGAAAAGGAGCGGGATGCAGTACATATTATCCATTTCCGCCCCCTTACCCCATGTTTTTCTACCGATCTGAAGATTCTGATCTGATTCCACTCAAGTCCAATGTCAGTTCTTCAAAGCGACTTAACAAATCTTACACATGTCAAAATAAATTGTAAAGTCCTGCACAAAATGCAAAATATTATACATATCAAACATCAAATCATATATCAAATCCATTTCATAACAGTGTTTGATATTAAAATAAACTCCATCCATTTTGTAGCAGTAAATACACTGATATATTAAAACGAACACACCAGACCTTATTTCATTTCAATAGTTTTAAACTCGCACCCCCAATGAAAGAGGACACTTTACAGGTTACATGGTTCACTCAAAATTTACTCATTTGCTCAAAAAAGGCTGAGAACCACCGCTCTAAT
>JAPTGZ010000016.1:33293461-33306835 GCA_029814645.1 Fowleria isostigma | reverse complement strand
GGTCGGAGTTTATAAGTTATACTTCTTCTCACTCCTTTTTAAATATGTATTTTATGTCATGTTTAAATATTTTGTTTATTCTTTTTAACATACACTTTTGAAAGAAATATTTCAATCAGCCAATCGATCAAAATCAAAATAATGGGATACATCATTGCTACAGCCTGGAAGATGTCATGTTCATATTGATATTGATTGAGATATAAACATAACTATTTTCTTAAAAGTTTGAGTTTTTTCTTCATTAAGTGAGATGTTAAGAAAGTAGGTGGTTATTTGTGGTAGATTATTATTTGCAGTCAGCATGAAAAATATTTGAGAAATTTAAAGGTCTACAAAACAATGATGAAAAATGTCATAATAGTTTCAATTTGTGATAAATATCATAAATATTGATGTTTATATCTCAAACAATCATGAACAGGACATTTTTCAGCTGTAGCCATGATGTGTCCCAATATTTTTGTCCATACAGTTTAGAAACTTCAACATTTTCTTGAAGTTTAATGATAGATTTTTCTTTATACACTGCAAAAATGCCAGTGTTAATTTATCACTCAGTGTTGAAATTAACACTTGCAAAGCGTCTATATGTGTCCACACTGTACAGTGTCAAGGTAGCACTTTTGTTGAAACAGTTTTAGTTGGCTTAACATGCTTCATCATTAAAAAGTAACAGCACACAACACTATCCAGTGTTGTATCCACACTATAGTGCTGGTGTTGAAGTACAGTGTCAAAAGTAACCCTTTTCACCTTTGGTGTAAGTCTTCAAAGTTTTGCATTTGCATTTTATTTTCTTTCTCTCCTTGAAAAAGTCAAGCAAAGATCACCTTTAGTCCTTTCCTTATAAATACTCAGTCCTTTCTTCTGTCATGGTTCCTTACTTTAAGTTTCCAGATCAATCAGGCTCCACAGATGTGTTTAACCTCTCCCACCAATGTGGTGACGGCGTGTCGGCAGACGATGTGAATCGCCAGAAGATGTGAGTCGCGCATGTGTACAAGCATTTATCTGTCAGCCATCTTTTACAACTTGCTATGACACCTCGCTAGGACAAATCACTTTTGTATGAGTCAAACTGTGTAAAACTACAAACACTTGACTTAACTTATAAGGAGTATTTTCTAGTGATCAGAAGTGATTTCAAGAGTCAGTTTATTTGTCTACTTAGGCAGATGGGTCACATTGACACATTGGTTATGGGTGCAGGAACCAGCTGAGTCTGAGACTCCATTTGCAGCCACTAGCACCGTGCTGCTAATGTTAGCCTGAGAACTAAAGAGATCTAAATCTGGGGAAAACTAAACAGTGGAGGGTAATCGCAGCGCCATAGTGAGTTGTTTGTCGTAGTGAGGGTGCCATATCAAGTTGGAAAAGATGGCCGACCAAGATAAATGCTTGTAAGCATGCATGACTCACATGGTCCAGTGACTCGCATTGTCTGCAGACAAGGCATAATCAGCCAGAACACCTGTTCTTGAAGCGGCCGTTTTCAAACATCATGAGTCAGTGGTGCCTTGCTCATTCTGGTGTGGGTGTAGAACCATTACATGAGGGTGTGGCTTGATCGACCCCAACCAGGGTTAAATTTAACGTCAGTGTTAAAAACGATTTGACAACTTTTATTTGTCAAAGGTAACACAGGCAATGTCTTTTTTTTAGCAATGTGGTGATCATACAACACCAACACTCTCTATTTAACACTATCCCTGAAATTTTAACACTGTCATATTTGCTGTGTAAGTGAGATTTAAAGAAAGTAGATGGTCGGTTGTGGTAAAAAATTATCATTATTTACAGTCAGGGCATGAAAAATATTTTAGAAATTTAGAGGTAGAACATTGAAAATCATAGTCATGGATAAAAACAAATCAATATTTAGAGAAATTAAGTAAAAACCATCTCTGAGGCATTTTGGAAACAAAGGTAACAATTTAAACCAAACTAACTAGTACAACAGAATGATTTTTATCCCAATATAAAACTTTATTATTACTTTACTATCATTGTTTTGTATCCCAGACCCCTGTTAGAAAAGAGACACCTGGATTCAACGTGTTCCCATGCTTTTGTCTGTATCGTGTATGTTCCATCAGAGCTGAAGGAGGTATGGTTCCAAACAGCTACACTAACTTATCTTCTTGGCTGGAACATGTTAAATATTTAACTGGATTCATTTCTACTGTAGAGGCAGAGGCTCAGGTCCAAGTTGAATGGAAATGACCAGACGTGTTGGCAGGGGCTGGGCTCACATTCCTCTCCACCAAAAGAAAATAATAAAGAAAAAACTTAACCTCCTGACACACTGTTTCTTTGAATTTTGCCTTGCATGTGAGGGCTTCATACCCCTTAAAAAAGTGTGAAATTTGGAGAATGGACCAAGGTTTTGATTAGATTTACCTCAAGATTTACCCAGGATGACTGCAGCTACTTCACTCTATTAACCCATAAAGATACAGATCTACTTTTGTGACAGTTCCCTTTTTTGTCTCCATTTAACCTTGTTTAAGTGAAAGTAGTACTGATTCAATTCCTTAAGTAAAAGTGAAAAAGTACAGTTTGTCAATTGTAGTAAAGTACAAAAGTCAAAAGAAATGAAATGAAACAATACTTAACCAGACAAAATCATAAAGGTTTCTGATTTCTAATTCCAAGTGGATGAAGCAATGTATTTTACGTACTGTCACATCCATTTAGTTTGAAAAAGTAATGAGTCTATTCTGAGAATGTGAGGAGTATAAACTAATTTATGCACAAAGGGGGGGATGTATGCTGGGCGCGTGCTAGTCCGTGAACGTTTAAGTATGTCAGAGTTCAATTTGTCTGCAGCAGTGTCCAAATAAGAAGAGTCATTGTATGTGTTTGTAATTAGGATTATTATGTCTTACTGAATATCGCCAGTATTCATCCAATCAAACCTAAGTTTGATATGAAACATCTCTGGTCCAGTCGCCTGATTGGTCAGTCCCAGTCTTGCCCCACCTCCCTGTTCATTAAACAGGTCCAGAGGATGGCTTCATCAGTTCTTCATGATGACTCCCATCCTCTACAGGGTGAATTTCAGCTCCTTTCCTCTGGATGGAGGTTTTAGTCCCAAGGTGCAGGACTAAACGGTATAAAAACAGCTTTGTTCCTGTCGCCATCACTGAGCTCAACAAGAAGTAGTGACATTGCACTTTATTTACAAATTTATTTATCCAGTTTGTTTGCTCTATTTTATTATTGTCACTTCTAATTTTCTACTTTAAAATGTTTAAATGTTATGTTCTTATCCTGGTTTTATCCCTGAGACTGTTTTTATTTTCTTGAGGTTTTTATTGTTTTATTGCATCTTGTTTTATATTTATCTTGATCTTATTTATTTACTTTATCTTTTTACTTATCCATGCGGCTATATTGATGAATGATGGAACACTGAGCACTTTGTCTTTTGTCTCAACACTCGATCAAGTACCTGCTTAACAGATTCACTGTGGGTTTTGTAATGTAATACCAAATGCCATCACTCTTTGTGCAAAACAAATGTTGTGGGTATAAATAAAGTGACCTTCAACCTTCAACCTTGGGCAAGACCCTTCTCATATGCCAAATTTCATAACTAGGTTGCGTGACATCAGGTTGCTGTGGTAACATGTAAAATTTGTTTATGGTATATATATGTATATGTATATGGTATCCTTTGAACTTACTCTGAACATCTATACTGCTGCTGGATTCCTAAATTTCCCTCGGGATCCATAAAGCATTTCTAATCTAATCTACATGATCAGTAAATTACATACAGGAAACTACCTGATTTGGTCTGAAAAATGCAAAATGCAAAGGATAATATTGTAATAAATGGTGATCGGTGTGACCTGAAATCCATGTGTTTTTCTATAACCGAAATAAAACCAAGGACACCAATGTATTTTACCTCATGAATCCCCATGACCACAGAATCATGTATTTACGGGTGCAGAAGCCCCTCATTGGACACAGAACCTTTGTGTTATTTTGATGTTTAAGGGTCTCTCCTGTCGTGTCATGATCCATTCAGTATTTTAAGGCAGACCACACAGAGCTTGCACACCAACTGCAGTGATCCCTCACTAACACGAAGACCCTGGTGCTGAGTAAAGGTCGGCGTTTTCCCTCCTCGTAAACTTACTGTAATACCACGGTTGGCTTCCCGTGTCATCATCAGTGATATACGGATTAAAATATAAAAACGATGCACAACAGGGATGTGGGTTTTCTTGCTCGTTGCATCAGAAGACAATGAGCGCTGAAACCTATGAGCGGGTGAGTTTATTCAGGTTGTGTTGAAGGGCACGGCTAACCTTAGGAGAGTGATGCCCTTTTGATTTGTGTGTCCGTTTGTTCACAGACGTCATGTGTGCTCACGTTGGAATATTACTGTATGTAAAACTGTCTCTGCCCACTTCATCCTCAGTGATCTGATGGGTTCATGTGTGTGTTTGCAGTCAGTTTTCAGTTTTTAATGTGGCTGAGAATAGAATAGAACACAATACAATACAAAACAATACAATAAGACAGAACAGAATACAATAGAAGAGAATAGAATAGATTACAATAGAATACAATCAAATAGCCTTTGTCATTGTGTGTACAATGAAATTAGGAGCAATACAGCAATTTTAACAAAACACTAGTACTGTAGAAAAAATGAGAATAGAGTGAATATAAAATCACAAGTGTAAAAATAAGATTACAAAATAGAATATCAATTTTACAATTTCATGTTTTATGTTTTGTAACAAGAATAAATAAGTAAAGGAATGAAACAGGACAAAATATGAATAAATTCGGATTTGCATTCTTAACAGTATGTATATCTATGAACAGTGTTAACATATGTATTGTCAATAAAAACAGTATATCTATGTAAACAGTATGTATGCATAAACCAAGTCTATATAACAAGTGCTTTTATTTTTGATAAATATTGAATAAATAGTGTTATTGCAGGTTGAAGATTATTGCACAACTTATTGCAAGTAATTATACAAAATGTAAAATATAGACGATGATATAATAAATGGTGATGGTGATGACAGTGGATGGAGACACTTGTTTTTACTTTCAGTTATTGATATCATGGCTGAAAAAGTCACTTTTTTCTTCAGTTTTCTCTGTTTCTGCTCTAATAAACCTTAATCTGAGCTTTATGAACATCTGCATGACCATTAAATGAAAAAATGCAAAATAGAGAGGATATTAGACCCAAACATCCACTGACAACCAAAACCCTCTACTGATCTAAACTGTTTAATACCTGTCGATTCAGAATCCTATCAATACATGTAAACAGTTGATGGAAAATACAGTTTCTTGATGTTCAGAGGCTTGGTAGGTACCGTGGAAACACTGTCATCTTCGACAACATTGATTCACCAGTAAAACCCATGGAGTTGGATCATTGACAGTGATGGACATACTGGGTTTATGTTCAGTCAATGATAAATTTGACTGAAAAAGTCACTTTTCTTCAGTTTTCTCTGTTTTGATACATAACCTTTGAATTTACTCTGAGTTTTCATGAACATCTATTTGATCAGCTAATTAAATATAGGGAAAAATACATGATTTACACTGAAAAATGCAAAATACAGAGGATAATATTACAGTAAATTGTGATAAATTACTTATGAAAGGTTAATAAATACAGAGGGAAAAATTGACAAACTAACAAAAAAAGTAGCACTGATGGCTAAAAACCATCCACTGATCTAAATTGTTAAATAACTGTTGACCCATTTATCCTATTAATCTATGTAAATTATTAGTGTAAAATACAGTTTGTCATCTTTGGTCATCAGATATGACTCATTTGGATGTTCAGAGGCTCTGTAGTTACTGTGGAAACACCGTCATCTTCTACAACATTGATTGACCAGTTAAACTCATGGAGTTGGATCAATGACAGTGGATGGACACACTTAAGTTCAGTTAGTAATAAATTTTACTAAAAAAGTCACATTTTTTTCAGTTTTTGCCATTTTTTGTATAATATAAATCAACTTAAATCTGAGCTTTTATGAACATCCACACAATCATTGAATTGAATTTAGGGAAATACATGATTTACACTGACAAACCACAAAATACAGAGGATCTTATTATTATAAATGATACTAAATCACTAGAAGAAATGTTAAAATACAGAAAAAATTATAGATTTTACTAAAAAAGTCACATTTTCTTCAGTTTTCTCTGTTTTTGATCAAATAATCCTCAACTTTACTTTAAATTTTTAGGAACATCTCTATAATTAGTAAATTACATGTTGGAAAATACCTGATTTTCTTTGAAAAAACACAAAATACAGACGATAATATTGCAATAAATGATGAAAAACCACTGAAGAAAAGTGAAATTCAGAGATAAGCGTATTTTGGACCTGCCAAAAAAGTAGCACTGGGTTTTTGAGTGGAGATGCTTGATTCATGTTCAGTTAATAGTAGATTTTACTAAAAAAAAAGTCATATTTTTTTCAGTTTTCTGTTTTTGATGTAATAACCCTGAACTTTAATCTGAGCTTTTATGACCGCCTACACAATCAATGAATTAGAGGAAAATACATGATTTACACTGAAAAAACACAAACTACACAAAAAACAGAGGATCTTATTCTAATAAATGATGATAAATCGCTAAAGAAATGTTAAAATACAGTGAAAAACGTATTTTGGAACTGCCGCAAAAGTAGCACTGGGTCTTTATTGGTTAAAAACACTTTAACCCATAAAGACCCAAACATCCACTGGCAAGCAAAAGCATCAATACCCATAGAGTTGGATCAATGATTGCTAATGGAGATGCTTGATTTATGTTTAGCTAATGATAGATTTTACTAAAAAAGTCACCTTTTCTTCAGTTTTCTCTGTTTCTGATATAATAATCCTCAACTTTAATCTGAGCTTTTATGACTGTCTACACATTCAGTTAATTAAATAGAGGAAAATACATGATTTACTCAGAAAAACACAAACTACACAAAAAAACAGAGGATTTTATTCTAATAAATGATGATAGATCACTAAAGAAATGTTAAAATAAATGGAAAAACATATTTTGGAACTGCCGCGAAAGTAGCACTGGGTCTTTATGGGTTAAAAACACTTTAACCCATAAAGACCCAAACATCCACTGGCAACCAAAAGCATCAATACCCATAGAGTTGGATCAATGACTGTTAATGGAGATGCTTGATTTATGTTTAGCTAATGATAGATTGTACTAAAAAAGTCACCTTTTCTTCAGTTTTCTCTGTTTTTGATATAATAACCCTGAACTTTAATCTGAGGTTTTATGACTGTCTACACATTCAGTGAATTAAATCAAGGAAAATACATGATTTACACTGAAAAAACACAAAACTACACAAAATACAGAGGATCTTATTCTAATAAATGATGATAGATCACTAAATAAATGTTAAAATACCGTGAAAAATATATTTTGGAACTGCTGCAAAAGTAGCACTGGGTCTTTATGGGTTAAAAACACTTTAACAAAAGGAAAAATAAACTTTCCAAAGTGAGCGTGAAGAGCTGCAACAACATCACGGCACACGTCTCCTCCTCATCAGTAATGTCACGTGCTGCTGCATGCGTGGTCTGATTCCGGGCCGGTGGTGATTGCGGTTCACTCGGCTGCTGTTGTGTTGCGGTGCGTAACAGTTTGATCCCTCCTCAGGTTGCTGAAGGGCACGGCGTATCACTGGGACCTGATGCTCTCCGGGCTCATTAACATACTGATGTCGGTGCTGGGGTTGCCCTGGATGCACGCCGCCTTCCCCCACTCCACCCTCCATGTGCGCCAGCTGGCTTTCGTGGAGCAACGCGTGGAGGGGGGGCACCTCTACGAGACGTGAGTTACCCCGCCGTCTCACCGCCGGCGCTAATCAAACGCTCAATTAAAGGTCGTCTTCAGAGTGTGCGGTGACTGTAATTTTGTGTTGCACACTACTGTATCCTGCTCTTCCCTGATTGCATGATTACTATGTAACTAAGCATTTTTCCCGCCGGGTGGAAGAGGTGAGGGAGTTTTTAAGAGGCAAGAGGATTAAGTGTATCATTCTGGCCATGCAGGGATGTGCAAAATTGTAATTAGCAATCATTCAGGATTACTTCAGTTGTAAAGTGCAATAAATAGGGCAGAGGGGGATCTTATATGTAACCTAATTGGAGATAATGGACTTATAATATATGGCATAACACCGGATTGGAAAAAGTATGTCAATGTAAATGTTTGAATATACTTTTAAGGGATATCCTGTAAGAAATGAGGTAAAAGCACCAGCTCCAGGTTATTTAATTTTATAATAATGCTGACTGTTCAACCAAGAAGTCATTTTTCAACGGAAATTACAATGGAGATTCAAGCAACTGTGAAGAAAATGACTTTATTCAACGGTTTTTTTATGATTTGATCCAATAACCTTTGAATTTAATGTGAGCTATTATGAACATCCACTTAATCAGTGGATTAAATATTGAAAAATACCCGATTTTCACTGAAAAATGCAAAATGCAGCAGATAATATAATAAATGGTGATATATCACTTGGGAAAGTTGTGGCAAAAATAGCTGTGGGTCTTTAAGGATTAAGAAGCTGTAGTTATTTATCAATATCCTTACCAGTTAACTTAACAATTGATTAGTAAGTTCATTTTTGCTGCTTTTAACATGTACCACAGTCCTTATTACACCTATTTCAGACTTATATGTAACCTAATTGGAGATAATGGACTTATAATGTATAGAATAACAGCGGATTGGAAAAAGTATGTCAATGTAAATGGTTTAAATATACTTTTAAGGGATATCCTGTAAGAAATGAGGTAAAAGCACCAGCTTGATTTAATTTTATAATAACCCTGACTGTTCAACCAAGAAGTCATTTTTCAACGGAAATTACAATGGAGATTCAAGCAACTGTGAAGAAAATGACTTTATTCAACTTTTTTTTCATTTGATCCAATAACCTTTGAATTTAATGTGAGCTTTTATGAACATCCACTTAATCAGTGGATTAAATATTGAAAGATACCTGATTTTCACTGAAAAATACAAACTATTATATATATTATGTATTTTTAATGACTGTTCAACTAAGAAGTTATTTTGTGACAGAAAATATGGTGGAGATTCAAACAAGTATAAAGAAAATTACTTTTCTCAACTTTTTTTTTTCTGATTTGATATAACCATAACCTTTGAATTTACTGAGATCTCTATAATAAAAAGGATTAAATAGAGAAATTTACTTGATTTTCACTGAAAAATGTAAAAAGTGCAGAGGATAATATTATAATAAATGTTGATAGATCAGTTGGGAAAGTGGTGACCCAAATACCTGACATTTTATTAGAAGTTATGGTGGAGATTTAAGCAACTATAGAGAAAAAAATCTATTTTACGTTGCTGAAATCCTTTTTTTCCCCCCTTTTTCCTGCTGTTTTAAGCATCTCAAACCCCCTGAGGTGTTCCACAACCTCAGGTTGAATGTATTAGACCATATATCAATTAATGTTTTTGGGTTTTTTTTCACTATTCTGGCCTAGTTTTACCAACAGATGCAACATTGATCAAGATATGAAGGTGAAAGAAACGGGATTAAAGATAAAATGACAGTAGCTGTAGTTTGCATGGATGCTAAATAATTTTATGTTTGATTTTATAATCAGAGCTTAACTTCTCCACTGTGACGCTGTTGTATTTACTTCTACTCTTAGCCTTCAGATTTATCTGGCCTTCGCTTTTTTTCCAGCTGTTTTTCATTTATTTAGTGGCTCGGCGGATTTCAGCTTCATTAAACTTTTGGAGCACTCATTTGATTCGCATGTTTGTTGTTTGGAGCCTCTCGACCAACGAGGCGTTCGACAATCCTTGAATCTTTTAAGGTCTCCAACAACAACAAAAAAAAGGCTAGTTTTTTTTTTTTTTTCGTCTGCTAATGTTCCCCTAATGTTCCCCCACCTGGAGCGAACATGTGCAGAAAGAATCAGAGAAACACTTGAGTCGAGTGTTTACGTGATTATTAGACGTTAATATTTTCTTATTGAACGGATTATATCAAAGAGTTACAACAGCCCTCTCCACCTGATTGAAAATTCCTTCTGATCAGTTCAGTCTCATCTAATTGACGAGGTTACATGAGGCGCTTTTATTCTGCTTTTACCATTATCAGTGGAACATTAGGGTAAAGTTGGGCTTTTTTATGACCTACTTTGAGCCTATGCATGTTTAAGAACAGAGCTGCAGCTGAGGAGTTTTATTGTCCGTTCATCTGTCCAGTGTTTTTACAATTAATTACCCCGCCCCCGAAAGGGTTGGTTTGTTTCTGTTTATTCTTTTTTTGTTTGTTAACACTTTACCTGTAAAACTATTGGTTGAATTCATACCAAATTGGGTTTATAGATTACCAGTGACGACTATATTTTGGGAATAGTAGGTCAAAGTTCAAATTTTTTATGATTTTTACCCCCGGCCCTCACCCCAGGGTATTGTCATTAGTTCATCGTCCGTCTCTCCGTTCATCTGTCTGTCTGTAGGTGCAAAAACTTTGGTGTGGACTGAAGACGCAGTGGGGGGGGTTCAAGTGTGGGCACGTTATGTTTTAGAATCAATTTGGTTTATTTTCAGTACATGACTTATTTAATGTGTTTTTACCAAAATATTTCAAGCACCCCCTGGGTTTCTTCCAAGTACCCCTGGAGGTACATGTACCCCACTTTGGGGCCCCCTGTCCTACCCCAATTGAATATGACTAATGTGTACAGTCCATAAAAAAGAACAGGTCGGTTATTTATTATTTTATGATTAATCAGATTTTTTTTCTTTGTATGACATCAGTTTATATTACAACAGAAACAAGGCTGTTGATTATGTGGAATAAAACTTTAAACCACAGTTTGACAAACGCTTATTTTCCTCAAATGCTGTAAATTCGGTTTAGAAAATCCACATTTATTTGGACGAGAAAATGTGCATGAATCCTGATAAGAAAACCCTGGACAGGTAGGTGGTCTGTGTCATTGTACAAGTCCATTGTGCGCTTGTCGCATTCATCGGCGTGTGTTGGTCCTCAGCATCGTCCAGGTGAAGGAGACCCGGCTGACGTCCCTGGCCGCCAACATCTTCATTGGCGTGTCGGTGCTGCTGCTGCCCCTCCCCCTGCAGTGGATCCCCAAACCCGTCCTCTACGGCCTCTTCCTCTACATCGCCCTCACCTCCATCGACGGAAACCAGATGTGCGACCGCATGGCTCTCCTCCTCAAGGAGCAGGTGTGTGTGTGTGTGTGTGTGTGTGTGTGTGTGTGTGTGTACGTGTGACCATATGTCGACTGTGAGGCTCTGCAGATCAAACGACCGCCACCACACGACCAAAACCAGTCCGAGTCCAGTCAAATATGCAGCTGCAATTGTGTTTGTTTGTTTTAATCTACTTACTAAACCAGGTGGGTGGGGTTTAGAGTTAATGAGGACAGATCAGCTGGTGACTTAGACTGTAAATTATATTATTAAAACGCAGGTGTCAGTCACATGACAGCGTTAATATCCTTCATCACATAGTCTCATATATTAAACTGAAAACACAAACTCACATATGTGGAAACTACTAAAAACAAACATCTCCTCTCCTGTGTCCGATTTCACCTTCATACTGTCTGAAAAGGTAAAGCCAGGCATGTTCCTCCAATCTGTGCACACTAGCGCCTCCGAATGGCTGTAGGAGGAAAGTGTAAAAGAAAATAACACTAACGTGGACTCGGTGGAAGAATTTAATGATGTACTTTATGTTAAATCACTGCAAAAATTATTTCTAACAAAGTGAAAAAAACCTTATTTTTAGAATATTTTTATCTAGATAGAAAAAAAAAAGCTTGCCCAGAAATTTTTACATAAGAAAAATATATCTAGATTAATATATAATAAAGGGACTTTTGAAGTCCATGAGATGTATCTTGTGCACATCTTTATTAAAAGTTTAAAAAAAAAGTCTTTTTATGTTCATTATAATCATGTCTTTAAAAAGTCCATAATTATTTAATTACGGAAAGAATCCCTTATTAATAAATGACTAGATATACTAAAATGTCAACTAAATAACCATCTGAATTTAGTAACAACCACCTTGTAATTATGTAAACAATAATAAAATGATCTTATTCATAAATGGTTTGATTGACTTGTGCGGTATTAAACCTTGAGTAAATGCTAATATGTATGAAAAGAATAAAAGAGCAGTGAAAGATGTAACATTAACACACCTTTCTGTACATTTGTCATTAATTGTGTACTTACATTCAAAAAAGGTTGAGCTGTTTTTTTTTTTTACTGTATGAAAAGACAATATTAAACACCACTTCCTCTACACATAACATCTATTCTTCAAACATGTACTGTTTTTTGTTGTTTTTTTCAACAGTAATCATCAAAATATTATATGATCTGGGTCATTTTGCAGATATAGTCCTGTTTATTACACTTTTTTTTTTTTTTGACAGAGTAGTTTTATTTCACATTTATAACTCCCTGTGGTTGGAAATTTAGGTAAATTCTTATGTAAAGTGATATCAGAGAACCTTTATCCCACCACAGTCAGAAATACTCTTATTGTACTGTATGAGGAAACATCTAACATAGGGTTAAATGTTATTTATGTTCACAAAACCAGCGTGTGCTTATTTGATATGTGTGGGCTGAGCTTTTCTCTCAGTCATGTCAGGAAGGATAAGGTTAAACACCATTTTCTCTGTACACATAACTTCTGTTCTTCTAATATTTACCAATTTATTCAACAGTAATCATCAAAATATCATATGCTCTGGATAATTTTGCAGATAATCCTGTTTATTTAACTTTTTGACAGGTGATGTTTATTTCGCATTTATAACTTTCTGTTGTTGGAAATTTAGGTTTACTTTTAAGTGCACCATGACCAGAAATATTCATTTTGTACTGTATAACAAAGCATCCAACACAGGGTTAAATGTTATTTATGTTCACAAAACCAGCGTGTGCTATTTGATATGTGTGGGCTAAGATTTTCTCTCAGTTATGTTTGGAAGGCTAAGTAAGGTTAAATACAATTTTCTCTGTACACATAACCTCTATTCTTCAAACATTTTCTGATTTATTCAACATTAATCATCAAAATATTATCTGTTGTGGATGATTTTGCAGGTGTAATCCTGTTTATTAAACTTTTTTGACAGGTGATGTTTTATTTCACATTTATAACTTTCTGTTGTTGGAAATTTAGGGATATGCTTATATAAAAACTTTAGGAGTGATATCAGTTTACATGTTTGGTTTTTTTTTACCATATAAGCAATCATTGTTAGTAATCAAAATATT
>JAPTGZ010000016.1:33019999-33034780 GCA_029814645.1 Fowleria isostigma | reverse complement strand
ATATTCATGGAGTAATATACACCAAGACATTAGTTGCAAAACATTGCAACCATTATTCTATAACACAAGCCCCCACTAGTATACCACCTTCTCTATATTTAATTTTAATTTTATATTTGTAAAGCACTATTCATACACAGGGTAACTCAAAGTGCTTTATAAAGGCATAAAAAAAAATTACGGAAGAAATACATTGAAATTACATTAAAATAAAAAAGGGACAAAGACATTAATAAAATGTGATTTTTAAATGCACTTACAGAATAAAAGAAAGACATTAATTATAATATAATCATACATTGAAATTAACATTTCAATTAAGGTAAAACAAGACATTAAAATCAAAAAAGTACATTTAAGAGACAAGATTGAAAAAACGTGACTCATAAGCACATGAAAAGAGGAAGATTTTTAACCTGGATTTAAAAATGTTCACGGCTGAGTTGTTCACAAGCATGGTTGGGGCGAGGTTCACCACTTTGTGAACAACTGCGTGAGCAAATAGTCCAACAGTTTAAGAACAATGTTTCTCAACAATTGCAAGGAATTTAGGGATTTCATCATCTACAGTCTATAACATCATCAAAACATTCAGAGAATCTGGGAAAATCTCTGCATGTAAGCGGCAAAGCCCAAAACCAACACTGATTGACCTGTGATCCCTCAGGAGGCACTGCATTAAAAACTGGCATCATCGTGTAATGGATATTGCCATGTGGGCTCAACACCCATCAACAACACCCAGAAACACTGCCAGCGTCTCTGGGTGTTGTAGACATATAGCTTTCACTTTGCATGGCAGAGTTTTAACTTGCATTTGAAGATGTAGCAACAAACTCTTTTAACTGACAGTGGTTTTCTGAAGTGTTCCTGAGCCCACGTAGCAATGTCCTTTACACAATGACGCCGGTTTTTAATGCAGTGCTGCACTCTAGGGAGCTTAAAAGACCAGATTTGCAGATTGACAGCATAAGTAAAGTTGTTTCTAGAGTGAAGTGACAACAGAGAGAAGAGTATTATATAATTCAGTTCAGTTTAATAAGAGTTATTGGCTACAAAACAAGAGAAAGAGATAGAAAAACATCAATAACAGGTAAATAAAATATATAATTAATTTTAAAGATGAAAAGACAGTAACAGTTAAAGGGAAAGTGTCTAGTGTTGTGTCCTCTCATCCTCTCCAAAACAATCCTTCTGATGAGTCATGTTAGATTTAATCTTAGACATACAATCTGAAAAGCTTTGATGAAAGCTATTGAAGGAGGAGACCGAACTCAGCCTCCCTCATGGACAATAATAACCTGCTCCTGGAGAACTAATAGGACCCTGCTGCAAATGCCGTATGTATCTGAGATAAGTACATGAGATGTTCTGAAGACAGAAGACCCTTTAAAGTCCATGTACTTAGCCCATTAAAACTCTTCAAACAGACCTAATACAATAAATCACCTGTGACCAAGGTGAAAGTCATATGGCATTAAAATCAGCCTTGAGACCTCAGACATCCAGAATCTAAGGGTTTTTTTTTTACATTTTTCTATCACTTATACTTCTTCTCTGTAAGCTTTACTTTATTATGTAGTATCTATCTATTTTCTTTTATTTAGCCTTTATTTAATCAGGAAAAATATCCCAATGAGATTAAAAACCTCTTTTTCAAGGAAGCCCTGGCCAAGAGGCAGCCTGACATACAACACACAGTAACAACATACAGTATACAAACATTTAAAGGACAAGTCAAACTATGACAAACAAGTGCAAGATACTGAGTTAGCCTCTAGCACCTTTAGTTTGGATTTAAAAGCATTCAAGGAGATCAATTCAGTCAGTTTCCAGTCTTTTTGCAACACATTCCATGTGTAAGATGCAGAGTAGACCAATGTCCTTTTACCCATTTCTGCACAGAGAGGAACAACTGATTCATTTGATCGAAGACAATAAGAATCAACGCTTCTTCTCATTATTAAGCCACAGATATATGAAGGCAGTAGTCCAAGTATGGCCTTGTAAATAAATGTGTACTAATGTCCCACCCTCTTAGTGGACAGGGCAGGCCATCCTACTTGGGAATACAACTCACAGTGATGAGTCAAGGCTTTAGAGTTAGTAATAAACCTCAGAGAAGCATGATAAACTGTGTCAACCATTTGAAGACATTTTGATGATGTGCCCTGGGGCTCTGCTAGGAACTGTGGGCCCCATGAAAGGTAAATGTGGTGCAATTTCACAAGCTTTTGACGTCCGACTCCTGGCTTCTCAGTCTCTGTTACATTGTGGACCTTATATGAAATTTTCACAACTTTTATCCTGTATCCACTGGGTCCCCAGAAATACTGGGCCCCATGAATTTGTCAACTGGTCACTTCCCCTTAATGGCATGCTCCTTTTATATAGTGTTCCAGAATCATGATTCCACCTTTATCACGGCTCTGATAGTACCTCCAGAGGTGTTACAGAGCTATGATAAAGGTAGGACCAAATGATCCTACCATGTCGTGCACAGACGTTGTTCCGGAATAAAGGTGAAATATTCCTGTAATAGATGTGTTGTGGAACCTGGTAGAGCTAAGTCACATAGAGTTAAAGGGAGTTAAGCTGATACTTTTGACTTAAAGGGGTGATATTATCCTAAATCCACTTTTCTTAGCCTTTGGTTCATTTATTTGTGCATTTGTGGACCCTAATAGTTAATAAAGTTTGAGTTTGAACCCTCCAGGTGTTGCGGATCTATATTTATATTCATTTTGGCTGAAATCGAGTGGATTCCATTAAAATTTCTTCCTGGTTTGTTTCATTTTATCAGTAGTTGCACTGCTACATTTTGCTTAAACAAGGTCAAGACTTCCAACAAACATCACTCCGAGTAAGACATCAGCAGCGTTGGTTGTAGTCATATGGCTAATTCCCAGTTTGGTTTTAACCACATATTTACACCTAATATTTCTTCACACCAATCTAGAACAGACATGTCTAGACATTTAACACCTTAACTGGCTGGTCTGATTATGATTTTGGTGATTTTGAAGAGGTTTCCAGGTATTTTTTTACTGCCGTAGGTAGATGCTACGCTAGCTTGTTTGGTAATTTCCAGTTCGGTTTTAAACACATCTAAAGTACATTTATACCTAATAGTTCTAAACACCAATCTAGGACAGACATGAGTAGACCTTTAACACCTTAAGTGGCTGGTCTGATTCTAAAAAGCATAATATCATGCCTTTAAAACTGGTAAATGAGGACTCAGAATTTTATTTCAAGACCACATATGTAGCAATGTCACTAAACTGCACGAGCATTGTTACATTTATTTGTTAAAATCATCACTGTGAATTAAAAATAAATCCTCTAGGTGTAAAGATTTCCTTTAATTTTTTGTCAGACAGAAAAAGTTGAGTTTTTTTTACCTTGACATGTTTTGGCTACAACCTGTAGCCATCCTCAGAATGGTCAGTTGTTATGGTGACATGTCATTGTCTGCTGTTCATCCAGGTTTGCTAGGCAACAAAGGGATGGTTATGCCTCCTGCTGCCTGGCATCTCATGGAGGACCACATCTCAGGTGTTGGATTGGGTGTAAGATCCCTCATCCCTGTTCATGGTCTGGCAAACCTTGATAAAAGAGCTGATAATGACATGTCACAGTAACGTCATGTGACCCTTTTGAGGAAGACTACAGTTGTAACTGAAACATGTCAAGGTACAAAAATCTAATTTTTCTATCTGTCTGAAAGAAAAGAAAAGGGAATCTTTAAAGTTTCAATAGACAGTATGAACCTAATTGGACTCTAGGTGTAAAGCTTTTTATCATTTGCCTGCTTCTGATTCTACCTCCTCATCTGCAAAGGGAATCAACTCACCCTTCACTCAATGACATGTTGAAGCTGAAGTGTCAGATTTATAAAAAAAAAGAGGCCTTCAGGTTATGTAATGGCAAATTGGTGTTCCTAAATTGCATTTTTTCTCCATAATGCACAATTAACTGAGGAAAACACTGTAACTACATGGCTAATCTATTATATCATGTTAGCTAATGTTAGCATGCCATAATGCAGTACCTTCTCCTATTGCTGAGTGAGGTAACAGAACTAGATGTAACAGCAGATAGTGGAGACCCTGCCTCCACCTAGGCTTTAAGTGTAAATACATAAGTACAGATAATATACATCTACTTGTACAGTGGCAGGCACAGATGTTTTGAAGGGCAGGGGTGAAAAGGAGTAAAAAGGGCATAGAGGTAGCTATGGCCTAGATGGCTGGAGAGTCGGCTTGTGACCGATGGGTCACCAGTTCGATTCCCTGAACTGGAGAGAGTTGTTGGCTGATGTGTTCTTGAGCAAGGCATTTAACCTCCCCATTTGCTCCCCAGGTGCCTGATACAGCAAGCCCACTGCTGTATGTAGTGTGTGATACATGCATGTTTCATCAAGTGAAGGGTTAAAGGCAGAGGTCAAATTTCAGTGTGTTGCTTGTTTACATGTGAACCTACTGACAAGTAAAAATTATTATTATTAGCAAGCATTTTGGATCCCAAGAGGACATTTTAACACGCGTTCTGGCTCCAAAGGGGGCATTTTAACATGTGTTTTGGCTCCATAGACAGCGCTTTTGCACGCATTTTGGCTCACAAGAGGACATTTTAGCACACATTTTGACTCCATAGAAGACACTTTAGCATGCGTTTTGGCTCCAGAGAGGGCATCTTAGCATGAGTTTCTGCTCCAAAGATGGCACTTAAACACATTTTAGCTCCATAGAAGGCACTTTAGTATATGTTTTGGCTCCCAAGACAGCATTTTAGCACACATTTTGGCTCCCAAGAGGACATTTTAGCACACATTTTGGGGTGGCCGCTCCCCTTGGCCCCCCCATACACAACACTATACCTGTGTATGTTTGATCAAATGTACCCTAGTGCTTCTGGATTTGTCATTTCTCTGGATCAACCACCTCTACACTTAATGACTTAATGATGTAAAAATTAAGTGGTTTAGTGTTACCATACCAGATTAATATAAATAAAATTTATATATTTTTGTCACCATAATGACCTTGTGGTGTGCCTTGTCTGGCCTTGACTCAGCCTCTCAAAGTTTTGCCCTTGTTCTAAATTCTCAAGTTGTAGCTGCTTGGGTCTCAACTCCTCATCTTTCCCACAAATATGTGAGAAGAGTCGATTCAATGACCCCAGGAGAGAATATCATGTGTTTCTGAGACACCTCCGCCTAAATATGAAGTGTTATGCTGTTCAAATGTCCGTGTGTAATTTATGATTCTGGACACACAGGTGCTCATGTAACGTTTAATTTAATTCTCAATGTGTCATCTAGGGATGTCATATCTTTTTTTTTTTTTTTTAATTAACAAAACCAGGCTTTAGTACAGAGGAGATGATGATTGGAGGCAGGTGTCTTCATCAACAACAGGGAGAATTGAGCCATGCCATGCAGGGAAAAACACAAAGAGAAGAGAGAGGGAGACAAAACACACAGCAGCAGAGCAGAAACACCACTAAATGTTCATTATGAAGTATTGGTCATGCTGTGATTTGTATGATCCAGACATTTGTGTCCCCTCTATTTTATGTTGTGGTTCTAATTTCCAAAAAGGCATCTTCCAACCAGTGTATCCACACTTATAGCTACAATGGAAAAACAGTCTTTGCATTTGTGATATACTGTATTGCATAGGTGTCAAACTGCAGTCCTTGAGCGCTGGTGTCCTGCATGTTTTAGATATTTTAGTCTTCCAACACACCTGGTTCAATTAATAATCAGCTCATCATCCAGCTCTGGAGAAGACTGATACAATATAATGGCTTCCAGGTGTGGAGGAAAAGGGAAATACCTAGAACATGCAGTACACCAGCCCTCGAGGACTGCAGTTTGACCCCACTGCTGTATTGCATTAAACCTTTTATAAGGCATTCAAAGAAATACTCTGAAATTCAAAATTTAAACCATGGTGTATTATTTGAGGACACAACAAGACTTTATTACTTTTTCAAAATTTTTGTAATGTTATATAGGAAATCAAGGTCATCCAAGTTATCATATTTGGTTCCTTATCTGAAAGTGGCAAAAAAAGAACATTAGAACATCACTTTTAGAACACTAGACCAACATAAGTTCTGATCCAGACACCTTTCAACATCCACATTATCCCTTTGAACATCATGAATTACATTAGTACCATTACCTCATGGTATTTAACAAAAAAGTTAAGCTCACTCTTCATGCAGAGGTGGACCTTGCATTGAACCAGAGATTATTGCTTCACTTTAATTGTTGCTGTTGTAACTTATTCAAAAATTGACAAAAATAGTCACTTGCCTGGTAAAGGGGTTTGTCATTTAATTCTGTCAAGTATTGTTCCATTCTCCAAACCTACTCACCCTTCTGCACATGCTCTGTTCTGTCAAGGTGAAAACTGGATGATTCAACAAGATAATGAAACACGTTATTTTGAAACGCACACAACCAGGGCATGACACTGAAACTGTCATTGTTTCACAAATTGTGTTGTTATTTTTTTCTTGTTAACAGCCAACAAAAAAAATGCATTTATTTGTTTTTCGTCCTGATGCAGCCACTCCTTTTAAACACAAAAACATGTTTTCACAAATATTTCATGATAATATATGAGATTGTGCAAAATTTTAAGTGTCCTCCTTTGTTTTTGATTTGTATTTATTTATGTCAGATTCAGATTAAGCTTATTGTCATTCAGCAAAGATGACACCAGAGATGCACTGCAGAACAAAAAATTTAATGCAGTCATGAATAAAAACACAGTTAAAAAAAAACATCTGAGATAAAATAAATAGTAAAATACTGATATAAAAGTGCATCCAGTGAAATAAATAGCTATTAAATGGGATAGTAAAATAGATAATTACATATTGCACATATAAATAGTTATTGCATAGTTGAAAAAAAAAAATTGCGCATCTCCTACTTAGAGGACTTATTTAAAAGATGGCGTAGGGATAAAAACTGTCCTTAGATGTATCAGTTTTGCATTTCAGGCTGTAGTGGGAAAAGAGTTCAGAGACAGGGTGAGTGGGGTCTTTGGAAATCTATTATTTAATCACAGGACAGTGTGTATTGGCATTAGTTACAAGAACAAGATGCATGCACCAGATATAGCAGAGGAGCTAATTTCCATCTGGTGTCCTGGACGAACGACCAACATAATAAAACATCTCATGTACCCCTTTCCCAATGGCCAAAAAACCCATTTAAACCCGCTAACAATCGGCTTTTGGTGGCAGTGGAAAAGGCGCACCGACCCGCATCAACCCGCGTCAAACAACTCGGCAAGCAACACGGGTTAAAATCACCTTCACTCAGCTTGGCTCCGATCGGCATGCAACGGGAATGCAGATGCGGGTCAACTCACTAGTTTACGTGATGACGTAGAGCGTTACATTATGCTTCATTACATTGTGCCAGTTGCATCTTCTATCACACACCACAACAAAGCTCTCCTTGCATTCAAATCAAAACTGGATTGAGAGACATGTCGCAGCATTGGCAAGATAACGAGATTCGTGAACGATCATTTTGAGGACAGACAAAAAAGAAAGGACACCGACCAGCGCCGGACTCGCTTCCGTGTTGCTCTGTATTGTTTACTTCCTTGAATTCTGTTGCACTTGTGATAACATCATCAACGCGATCCCAGAGCGGTGACGTCACCAGACGCACAGCAGGGGAAGCGGAAGCCATGCAGCTTACCAGGGAGGGTCACAGACTCGGCTTTTTTTGGTCAATGACGAAAGGCCAAATGCCAATTGTTAGCGGGTCAACGCAGGTTTTTAAAACGCAGGTCAACCCGCTAATTTTAGTGGAAAAGCAGCTATGGATTACAAAGTACTAATACACAGAAAGAAATCTATTAAAATGTATACATAGAAATGCTCAGGTTGGATGGTTACAGCCAAATTCATAAAAAGGGCCTTATATTATAAAAATACAATAACATTTTCCTAGGACAGATTCTGAATGTGCAATGCAGCCAAGATCAATTCATGGGTCATCATTGAGGCTCGGGATATCCTGGAGTTGAGGAGGAGGGAAAATAAGGAACTGAGAAGAGGTTTAGGTCTGGCCTAGAGGTGTGTTCCCATAGTGCATCCACTCCCCTTGGCTCTCAGTGATGGAGTATTGAGGGAAGGTGGACGGTCAGATAAAAGCTACTTGCCCAGCCTTGTTCTGTGCTGCCCTGCTCTCCATAGAAAATCACAAATAGAAACCCTATATATCTATTAAATGATCCAACACTTATGCTGTAATATAATATCAACACAGACAGAAAATGAGTCAACCCAAACATAACTGAAAACCACTCTATAGGCCCAGAATTACAGTGATTATATAAATAAAAACACCCTCTCTGCTACTTACACTGTTTGTTCTGCTGTGCTGACATACTTTATTATTACATGAATTGCACAACCAACCACCAGTGTATTCACTTTCTATTCACAAGAGCTTTATGCCTATTACTGATTACTGTCATCAAACCAGAGATGTATTTCCTTGAACTAGTTCTCAAATGTGAGTGCATTGTGGGCGATATATAAAACTAGAGTCTCGTGTACTTGCCCCTCCAGCTATAAGAGGGTTGATCAAGTTCAGCTCAGTTTTCTGAGAATTGGAATGGCACATAAGATGGCAGCAAAGCCAACTTAATCCATGACTGGAACACAGTTTAGATGGAACACAGTTTAGATCTGATATACACCCAGTGGTCGGGGTTGTGGTTTAGGTGGTCTTGGCTGCAGCACTGTTTACACAGTTAAATGAAGTATAGATTGAACTATGTATGAAACTGTTTTGTAATATATATTTTCCACACATTAAGATCCGAAAGTCTCGTGTTTTTCTTTTTCTGGGGGCCCTTTTTTTTATCTTATCCATAAATCTTTGAATAATGCATACTTGCATGTCAGGAACTTTCATTCCTGTACAAACTTCCTCCACTGAAGACTATTGCACATCTGAACAGTCCTTTTAGATAAGGAAGGTCACTATGACCCAGAAGTATGTGCATTTCAGCCATGATAAGAACCATTGTAATTTTAACAATAGTAATAATAATGATACATTTTATTTGGAAAAGCCTTTTGAAATCAGGACACACACACACACACACGTCACACTACAGAGAATAAAAACATCAAATAACAGCATTAAATAACATTAAAACAAAACATCAACCTAAAAACAACTGTAGGGAGTGACCAGTCAGTTTTAGATGGGTTTTGAGTTTGGATTTGAATGTTGTGATGGAGTCTGACTCGTGTGTGTGTGGGGAGGGGGGGTTCCATAGCCTGGGTGCCGAGCAGCTGAAGCCTTGAGCACCCATGACACTGAGGCATGATGTGGGAATATCAGTAGTCCAGTAGCGGTTGACCAAAGGGTGTGGGAGGAGCTGTATTCTTGGAGGAGGTCGCTGAGGTAAGTGGGGGCTGGATGATGGAGGGGTTTGTATGTGAGGAGGAGGTTTTTGTTTTGTATGTGGTACTGTACTGGGAGCCAGTGAAGTTGGATGAGAATGGAATGATATAGTCAGATGACTTGGTGCAGATGATGATTCGGGTGGCTGAGTTCAGAATAAATTGCAATCTGTTGATGAGTTTGGTGGGGAGTGCGGTGAGAAGGGTTTTGCAATGGTCGGTGCGGGAAGTGACGAATGAATGAAGCAGGAATTCTGTGCTGGATTGGGGAAGTGATGGGTGGGGTCTGGAGATGTTGCAGAGGTGGAAGAAGGCAGTCTGGGTGATGTTCTGGATGTGAGCTATTAAGGAGAGGGTGCTGTCCAGTACGATGCTGAGGCTCTTGACTTGAGGGGAGAAGGGTACAGGGAATCCGTCAATGATGATGGGTGGGGCTGAGGTGTGTTGTGATTCTGTGAGGGTGGACTTGGAGCTGCTGAACAGGGTCTCAGTTTTATTGCTATTTAACTTTGGGAAGTTCCTGCTCATCCAGCTAGGGATGTCTTCCAGACAAGTGATGAAGGAGGTGGGAGGGATAGGGGTGGTGGGTTTGGAGGAGATGTAGACCTGTGTTTATCAGCGTAACAGTGAAAGTGGATCCCATGATGATGGAAGAATGTACCCAGGGGGAGGAGGTAGTTGATGAAGAGGAGTGAACCCAAGACTGACCCCTGGGGGATGCCCAGTGAAACATCTGAACATCCAAACTTGTGGTCCCTTAATTGCACAAATTGTTGGTGACCTGTGAGGTAAGATATAACCCAGCAGAGTAAAGTACCAGTGGTCCCAATGTAAGCTAGGCGGTCCAGGAGTAGTGTGTGGAAGATGGTGTTGAATGCTGGGCTAAGGTCGAGGAGCCTCAGGTTAGATGACAACATTCCTGGTATTTTTCTTTTTGCAAATTCTAAGTTTTTCATCCATACATGTATAATTTCAAGAAATATCAGTGTCCAGATGGAAACAGAAACATTGGGTTAATACGTAGGCCACATCTACATGTGGTGCTGTACATAAATACAGACAGAGCCACAGGATACACTAAAATCCCAGAAGAATGCAGGGTCTAGGTCACCCTTCTAGCATGATGACGTAGTGGATTTAAAAGTATCTGCCACATGTACCTGCTTATGTGTCTCCGCTGGTTGTTGAGTTGATACAGTATCACCAGGTTTTGTTGTAGTAGTGCAAATAAACTTAGCAGGACCTGCAGCACAAACACAACTCTGTATCCACCACTGTTGTAATTGTTGTTGTGACCTAATGTTACGTCCGGGGTTTTCTGCTTCATGTGGTATGACGTCATCGTTTCCAAAATGTGGCGCTTTACCTATCTACACGGCAACGCAAGGGTGGCGTTGTGAGATTTTTCTACTCTGGGACCCATTCTCAAAAAATACCATTTCAGGACACCAAAAACATCAGTGTCATGTGGACAAATGCTGGAACTATATTAAACTTTTGCGAAAACTGGGACTTCTTTCCCATCTTTTCTTAACTTAAAGTTGTTTTTCACCAAAGTTAAGGAAAAGTGCTGAGAAACAGAAGACAGGAGGTCATTATATAGACTTTCCAGCCTCAATAATCTGTCTTTGAATTGGAACCACAGTAGTTTGTTGTTTCTTAAAGTGTGTCTTCACAGAAACCACCATCTCTTCTTCCCCTTCAACTGCCTTCAGTGGACATGACCCCCTCCAATAAGACAAAGCTTTGCCCTTTGCTTAACCTCACGTCCAATAGACTTACTTTCACGTAATCTTTTCCTGACATGCATAGAAACGGAATAATACAAAGCTTCCTTGTAGCTTCAAAGACATTCCCACAAAACCATGTTTCTTACATAATCATCTTTACATATCAGAGACTGTTTTATCCTGAGACAATGTGTGTGTGTTCAGCCCAGGGGTATGCATGCTCACTCTCTTCACCTACTCGTGTGCTGTTCCATTCATATACACGCATGGGCTTTTTTTTTTTTTTATTCTCTTGGGAACTCCTTCATGCTTACACTTTTCCCTAAGGTTTTCCTCCTTCTTCCCATTGTCCTGCACTTACACCTATCATCATCCATACACATTTGCTGTAACATCATTTGCTGAATTCTCAGATGAATTACTGCCAGTTTTTCTTGTATTTCACTTGGTTTTAAGCTTTGCCTTTTCTGAGATTTCCTTAAATGTCTTGTTTTGACATCAGCCTCTCCCAGATTTGGACTTTTTGTTCCTGTTTGCTTTATTATGATTACAGATGGACGGTCATACCAAAAGATCATATATCAATATTTTGAGGTAGAATCGCAATCTGTAATCAAATCGCAGTTCTTCTAACTAGTTTTGACACGCAGGCGAGTCCAAAACCAAAGCACATCCTGTTTCTTCCCTTGTTTTCTCCTGTTTGTTGATTTTTGTCCATGTTTTCAGCCAGGTTTGGACTAATAGAACCTGGAGACCTTCACTGGTTTGGAAACCAAACCTCTACATCTGTGTTCCAAGTAGTTTATTCATCAATTTTTTTTGTTTTTTTTCTCACTCAATTTTCCTGTTCCGATATCAAGGCTGCTACTTACAGAAAACTGTTGAAAGATAGAAAAATGTTCCTTACTGTAGCTGTCATGCTTGTCATCCATCTCAATGTCTTTTGAGACTTTACACCTCTGAAGGATTTAAGTTTACTTTTTCAGTGAATATCCGACCTATATTGCTACATGAGCCCTTTGTAAAACTTTCATTATATTCTGCATTGACACTTAATTGATTCTACTGAATTCATACTTATTTCCTTCTTTAGTATAAAAAGCTGCACTGGCACTGTGAAGACAAACGTGCAAAAATATATTGATGTAAATATGTAAATGATAAATTTTTAATTCAGATTCTTTATTTCTATAAATATGTCTATAAATACAAAAATTTCTTATTTTTCTCCTTATATTTTTAAATTTAACTCAGGTGGTTTTTCACCTGTCTTTTTTCTCAGTGATTGCTTATATGTTGCTGCTGTTAACTGTGGAGTTTCCCCATGGTGGGATAAATAAAGTCTTACCTTATGTTAACAATGTTTACTGTGTACAAGTAACCAGCAATAAATACTTAACATAATATGCAACCCTCGACCTTCAGTCCATGACAAAGTTTTTGCACAAATGGACAGACAGACAACGAACTAATGATAATACCCTGCAGCAAGGACCAACGGTAAAAACCAAACACACACAACTAAATCATGTAAAATAAATGTGTGAGGTGGCCATAAAATAGCATTTTTATGATGTTATAAGATGAATCATTGTGTAAAGGAATCAAAAAAGTAACTCCATACCAAAGAGATGTTGATTTGTATGCAAATAATATTATCCCAGAGCCTCTGAAATAAGGTAATTGATGCTAGATTTTTTACTTGACAAATTATAAACATGGCCAATTCACCAGGGATTAATCTCACATAGTAATCGTAGTAGTAGTAGTTGTTGTAGTAATAAGGAGAAGAACAAGGTCCTCCAAGTTACCAGAGATTCAAAGGTAATACTAATCCTGTTTTAACAGGTCAGTCATTTTTTTTCTTCAAATGAAGTCTTTCCATGAAGTTCCTTTTCTTTTTTTTTGTCAAAAATGTTACTAATCTTGTCCTACTATTTCCATGCAATGACTTTGTACCTGGATTAAGGTTTGCACTAGCCAAGCCAGCCATTCACTTTTCTCAGTGTATTCAATACTGGGAAAACCATATGCACTATGCAATATGCACTATCTATAAGCAATATCTATTCTATACAGACCAATCTCAAGTCTTGGGAGCAGGTGTTTCACAATGCGTCATACGCTCTTCTTTTTGTTGCGAGTCAACATCAGTTTGAAGTCCGCAAATCTCTTTACAGCTATTGTCAGTTGTTTGATTCAAAAATAAGGATTAAATTAGATTACTCCCTGTATTTTCAAGTTTCTCTGACAAAAATGTCAAGTCTGTTTTATCTGTGATTGGTTTACTGCACCTGTTAGTTCCACCTTCATAGTTGGATTCACGCTCCACAATTCCAAGCTCCACTTATTGAGAAAGGCGGATGGCTGGCCAGGCTTGTTTAGCACTTCTTCAATACTACTTCATCAGGTATTAATCCACCAAACATAATCCATAATCTAATTTTCTTTGAGTGTCCTGATAAAACTGTATCAGCATGTTTGTGTTGTATGTAAGACTGCCATTCCCTCCATGTTCCTGCACAACCTCCTGCTGAATTCCTAATTATTTACTTTTTATGTGAGATCATGTGTGAGATTTTTCCAGCCAAACTGTCACCATCTTTCAGAACTGATATTTTACCATTCAATCCTGCTTCCTGTTTCAGTCTAGACTCAATTTTAAGTCTCGAAGGAAGGCAGAGTTTGGCGAGACATATTCACATCATTTCAGCTTAACTCATATCTCTAAACTACAAACCTGCCAAAAAAAAGGAATTGACCTGACTCCAAGACTGCAGAGACGACCTGTCAAGTCTCCTGTTAACTCTAAACCATCAAAAAGCACTTAAGGAAATGTCTTTTTCATTTGCGGTCCTTTTTGCCATTGCGACAGATAAGATTGAAGGTACAAAGGGCTTCTATGATGGTTTGGCTACAGGACTTTCTAAAGCTCAATCAGTGCATACCACTAACTGTGAGCATCTGTTTCACATTGCACTTGTGAGACATCTCTGCCAAACCGCCTGTTGAATTGTCAGCGCAAAGTGACCGGCGAATCATCTGAAACTGCCCTTCAACCACATCTGTTGGTGAGAAGAATTCCCCTTCCTTTTTAAGACAAATGTTATCTTTTTTTTTTTTTTTACTGCTTTAACTTTACATCCAAAATAAACAGCTTTTGACACGCTAGTGTTGCTACAGTTTCAAAGTATTATATCCTGTCAGTAGTGTATGAAAGCAAAGCAGAAAAGACGGTCCAAAGCTAACACACCTCTTACCACTGCTCATCTATGTGGTGTTTCTTCAGCTAATGCAAAAACTGCCTCAGTGTTGTCGATAAGTTTGTTTCTGCAGTAAGAAAATGTCATATAACTCCAGAATATCTTTGAAAGACACATGCAAAATACATTTTTATCACTCCACTTATGTCAAAACTTTAAGTTCATAACTTTGTTTGGTAAAACATGACGTGTCACTGAGACTATGATCCCACCACCTAAATCAGACACACCTTACACTTACAGAAGATGCTCCTTTAACCCATAAGGACCCACTGTGACATCTGTGTCACTTCCCAAATAATTTTCCCTCTATATTTAACCATCCTTAA
>JAPTGZ010000016.1:32988276-33000190 GCA_029814645.1 Fowleria isostigma | reverse complement strand
AGTGCATGTCTTTGGATGGTGGGAGGAAACTGGAGTACCCGGAGAAAACCCACGCAGACAAGGGGAGAACATGCAAATTCCACACAGATGGTGCTGGGATCAAACCCAGGACCTTCTTGCTGTGAGGCATGAGCGCTAACCGCTACACCCAGGTCACATATGTGGAAAAAAAATTTTAAAAAATCAGATTGGGGCCACATTTGCCTGCAGTCTGAACATAGCCTTACTGACATAATCAGTAGGGGTGTAACAAAATTTCATGGCACGAAATAAAAAAATTATGAAGTAAAAATCAAATAATCAAGTTATAAGAAATGTCAAGAACATAAAGGGGTGCATTGACCCTATCACCTACAGTAGCAGCCCCCCCCCCCACACACACACATACACACACACTGATAAACAGTGGACACAGACTTTAGACTCAACACACATTCAATACCATACCACGTTATTACAAAGAAATGTGTAGAGTAGATCAGAACAACAAGCATGATGTATCGTTTGCAACAGCACCACAAAGAGAAGCTCCTCCCACTGCCTACTAGGACAAAAATTTTGATAACTTTGTCATTTATGTTTAAGAAATAATAATAAAAAAAAAAAAAAACGAGCAGTGAGATTGGTAAATTAAAATGTGTTTTCATTCTTTATAATATATAGAACAAACACACCCACAGTCACACTGTTCAACTTTTAGTCAAATAGTTTTTCATTATTATCATCATCAGGTGATTTTATTTAAATTTGTTCCATATCGTGAGTATTTCGTATCATGAGCCCTATATCTTATTTTGTATCCTTTCATGTTTCGTTACACTCCTAATAATTAGTGCTGGCAGAGTCCAACTGTCTTTAAACTCTGTTAAATAGAACGGCAGGACCGAGCACAAACTGCATAAACACTAAATCTGAAGTGTATCTGGGTGCTGAAGGTGATATAGTTTTTCTTTTTTGGGCTGTAGTGGCTGAGGTGTGATGCAGTCTTCCATCTGCTGCTTTTGGCTAGCAGGTATTTGATGCTGGAACCCGAAGGCAAAAGGTCTGAGACTGTATGTGCAGAGGGTGGATGCTGTCAGACCGAACGGATTCTGCATTCTTTAAGAAGTTTGACACAACTTCGACTGACTCCTCTGTTGAGTACTTGAGGCAGACCTTGATCATCAGTGTGTCATCATCAGTGTGCTTTTCTTTTTAACACTGATTGACGCATTCCAACAGTTAAAGGGAGATGCGGAATCAATTCAATGAAAGACGCATTAAAAATAAAAAAACAGTCATCAGGGATCTGTTGCCTCATACTTTGCATGTTCCTTCAGACTAAAAAGTAGCTGCTGACTTCACCTGAGTTTCCTGGAGAATTGTTCTTTTAGAGCAAGAGTGTCAAACCCATTTTAGTTCAGGTTCCACATTCAGCCCAATATGATCTGAAATGGACCAGACCTGTAAAATAATAACAGTGAAAAAAGTAAAATTATATTGTAAAAGTGTTTATATCTACAAAGTTTGCTTTAAAATGTGGATAACATGAACAACCTAAAATTTTTGAAGAGAAGTGCAATTTTGACAATATTCTGCCTCAGTTTATCATTTATACAAGTACATTACAGCTTAAACAACTACAAATAATAATAATAATAACGGGCAGAATACTGTTAAAGGGACATAGATTTAAGAGATTTCAGGGTGTTCATATTTGATCAGGTTCCTCACATTTGTGTGAAAGGATAGTTTGTACATGTAAAAAAAATTGGGAATTTTACTTTTACACGAAAACACATACAAAAAGTGAATTATTTATAGTCTATTATGATGAGGTTTGACTGGTCTGACCCACTTTACAACATATTGGTCTGTATGTGGAACCTGAACTAAAAAGGTTCTTAAACCATTGCTTAATATCTTCAGTGTAAGAATAAGCA
The DNA here is from genome assembly GCA_029814645.1 of Fowleria isostigma. Classification (NCBI taxonomy): domain Eukaryota; kingdom Metazoa; phylum Chordata; class Actinopteri; order Kurtiformes; family Apogonidae; genus Fowleria; species Fowleria isostigma. The sequence goes on along the minus strand of JAPTGZ010000016.1, from coordinate 32,998,268 downwards.
AAAAAAAAAAAAAAAGCGTTTTACTTCTAGCCGATTCTTTTTTTGGTTATTGTGTATAATGATGAATGTAAAAACCAAAATAAGCAATTCATTCATTCAATTTTTGCATTTTACAAATTCAGCCCACGGGCCAAATTGGACCTTTTGGCAGCTTGGTTTTGGCCCCCAGGCTGTATGTTTGACACCTGTGTTTTAGAGAACTTTGATCTGGAATACAGCTATAACATATATGTATATATATATATATAAATTTTTTTTTACAAATGACCAAATAACTAGAGACAGAATGAAACGAAAATGCTTTTTAATATTATTGTTGGAATAGGAAACAAAAAGGCATCAAACCTCCTCATTTTAAAGTGAAATGCTGTGTCAGGTGAAATCCCATCACACATCTGTGTTACCATGGTTACCTGATGCTTTCCTTTAAGTCAGGGTCAGTCTTTTATTTTTTGGTTCTAAATTAATCCACACGGCAAAATAAAGGTAAATAAATACATTTAGATTATTGCTATATATAGTCCTGTATAAAAGTGATTTTCTTAAGACACTTCAGGTTGCTCATATCTGTTCAGATTATTCATATTTTATTGTTATAGGAAAGTTTGGAAATATAAATATTTTATAGTGTAGTGTTATTTTTTCACATCAACTCAAGAAGACAATTTATAGTTGTCAATTATTTATAGATTGTGCTTTTATTTTAATAAATCACATTGGTCTGTGTGTGGAACCTGAACTAAAACAAGTTTAACACCCCTTTTTGTTATTGTGATTGTTAATATCTCCAGTGTAATTTTTGCCATTTTCACATTCATTCCACGGGCTGAATTGGAACCCTTGACGAGCCGGTTTTGGCCCAGAGACCACATATTTGACACCTCTGCTTTAATCCTTTTGTTCAGACAATATGAGATTCATAGCATCAATTTTGTGTTTTATACCAGGTTTCATTCAACACATGTCAGATGTTTCCAATTGTTTGTGCTGCTTCTTGTTATGGGGTCACACAAAATAGTGACTTTTATCTTTACTACATATTTAGTAATCTATACAAAAAGAATGACAAATAAATATGTATGATCATTTTAACCCCAAAAAAGGTGGTTTCAGACTTTTTTACAGTACTGTACATCCTTTTTTTTTCTTCAATGAACTCTGTCATTGCTGGATTCAAACACCTCACCCTGAAAAACCCCCTGTAATACGGAAACAACCACAAGAGAAACACCATCTGGCAGAGGCAACAAAGCAGACCAGGCAACCGGACTTGGAGAAGGACCAAATGCTAAAACATCACAGACGAGTTGGACGTTGGAATGTGCAGACGTACATGCCATGTAGTCTCACACATCTAGACTCATCTGTCTCCAAATCTGGTTTTAGTGCCGTGCCAACGCTGGAGAAGAGTCTGGCTGAACCCGTTATCACTGTGGGAGAAGGAAAAACTCATCTTGGGTGACTCCTTTGCAAAGGGTGTCATGAGAAAACTTGATGTGGTGAAACATTTGTGCATTTAAGGCGAGCCATGGTATCAAAGCCACACAAACAGCCAAGGCGCCCTGCTCATTACCTGATCCAAGTCTGGTAGGGGGGGGTGGACACTTGAACAACTGCAGTATTGGAAATCTTCAGCCTTATTCCTGTCATGATATGATCCAAATGAGGCTCACAACACATACTTTTGTCTATCTAGTGTATATAGACATACGCACAGTTAGGTGGACATGTTGAATTAGTTTTATTCATTTTATTAGTTTATTTTAAGCATATTGCACTTCATGTAGCACCAATACATATACAATATTCAATACTGTTCATAAACATCTAATTATGTGTATGTGTGCAGATATACATGGAAAAATTGCTGGAAAAATAAACATAGCAAATATACATAGAATATATATAGATATAATTATATGTCAAGAACTATACATGGAGAATCTGCATATAGAACTATGCTTAGAGAAGTAAAAATGGAAAATGTGCATATGGAACTATACATATACAGTAAAAAGTGGACATGGAGAATATGCATATAAATTTTACAACGTAAATTATGTAGAAATACATGAAAAATATGCATATAATCTTTTCAGGTGTTTGTTTTTTAACAGGGGTGTGGGATACAAAACAATAATAATAAGACAATATATAAAGATTAGCTGATGTTGAGGACACATGTGAAGGAATAATAGACTGTGGACATAAATGCAACAGGCCACACACAGGTTGTGTCCCATGTGACACTGAGGTTATATGGTGGTTTTTTTGTTCAACGGCCTGAAGGGTTTGATTGGTATCAGTTGTTGTACGCCCGTAAACAATTTTTCAAGAATCATCTTCTGTGAAACCGCCAGTCAGAATGACTTGATATTTCTTGTGGAAGGTCTACAAAGTTTGTTAAAAGAATTAGGAAATACTGATTTTTTTATTCATTCATGGTCTGAACCTGCTTTATCCTCACTAGGGTCACTACTTACGGGCGAAGGTGACCCTGGACGAGTCACCAGTTGATGGCAGGGCTGACAGAGACAATCACTCACACTCACATTCACATCTATGGACAATTTAGATTAACCAGTGTCAGTGCATGCGTTTGGATGGTGGGAGGAACCAGGGTAACCCAGAGAGAACCCACGCAGACACGGGGAGAACATGCAAACTTCACACCCCCATTGACTGGTGTTGGAATCGAACCCAGGACCTTCTCGCCGTGAGGCACAAGTGTCCACTGAACCACCACCACATTTTAAGTATCCCCATTGGTTTATTATGGGACAAATTTCAAAGTGCTTTAACTTCAAAACATTTAAAGATATAGGTATAATTACTATTGGCAATAGATAGGCAGTCACATATGGGCTTTTATTCGGTGTCATAACATTTGACCTTGAAAGGTTAAATGAATGTCAATTAATGTCTTTAAATATGCTGACCTTTGATCGCATTTTGTTGTTTATTTTTTATTTTATGTCGTGACCATTTTCTTAACTGTAATATAATTGTTTTAGGACTTATGAGCCTTGACCATGGCATTGTCACGTGTATCGATGGTCTTATTTTAGGATTAGTGACTGGTAATTAACTTATTTTGTCATATAAGTGCAATGATGTGTGGCGATAAATAACTGATCATCACAAAACACCATCATCCTCTCCATTCATCACAGAACAGAAAATTTCACCTTCCTGGGAGCACTAGTTTTGGTTGAAAGTGCACCTGAACATCACTGCGTTTAGTCAAACTACATTAAAATGTAATAAATAAATCCAAACTACAGTCATGTGCGAGTTCCACATCAAGTCTCTCACTTCACTTCCTGTAGATACTGACCGTTTTTTTCTCTCAAATGTCGATGTTCACTGTGTCAAAAACTGATTTCCTATTGTTCAGCACAAACTCAGCGACTGCCACTTGTCTGGAAGTTTGTTACAGACTGCTGTTGTGAAGACAAAAACAGAAACAAAACTGATTTAGAAACTCAAACCGAGAGCAACAACAACAAAAACAACAGCAATATTTTTTCCTGTTTTTTGGAGTGTTATACAAGGAGAAACCCGGACTTGAAAAACAGGCAAGTGTTGTTTATGTTGATTATAAATGCGCTGTACTAATAGAAAAGCTCACATTAAGATGGTTTGACCTGTTTGGAATGACCGCCCTGCGTTGCTCCCATTACAGTTTACAGCCATACAGAGCCTTAATGCACAGCAACAAATAAAAACACATTAGCACTAATGATGAGAACAACGCCGCACTCATTAAAACCTGATGTCAGCGTCCTGCACATGAAAGAGAACCACACACAACAAAAAGAAAAAAACACAAAATGGAGCATATTTATGGATCCAGAGGAAATGTTGTTGGTCTTATGAAGCAGAAAACACACATGTTCTTGTCAACGCATGCACATTTCATTTGCAGGCAGGGCACTGTCTTGTTTTTAGTTGGATTCTTCAGTGGAGAAGCGTGAGATTGTGGAGTCACACTGCAGCCTCTGACTCACTACTCGGTATTATATTCTGCTTGTAGACGATGTGTATGTGTGTGTTCATTGACTCACTGCCTGTATGTAAATGTGTGATCTTGTAGGATGTTGGACTCCACTGCGTCGACTCTTTAATTCACCTCGTTTTTTCACTCCACTGCTGGTTTTTAAATGGTGTTTGTGGAGTTTCTGACACCTGCCGCAGTTTTATTTTCACATAATAAATGAATTATAGCCATTTCATTACAATCAGTTTTTTGTTTTGCTATACATTTCATTTCGTTTAATTTTGCCCATGCACAGCTGTGATTATACTGATTCTATTCAAATATACTGTCAATGGTGGAAAAAGTAGAAGCATTCTTCACTCTAGTAGAAGTAAAGACACACATACTCAAAGTACAAGTATTTATTCACTTTTTTTGCTGCAGTAAAAGTGAGGAACTTCAGACTAATATCCCTAGAGCTGTTGTTGTAGTGAGTTCTAAATGAAATTTTCTCTACATCTAACCTTTTCTGAGTGATTTATCACCACTTATTATTATACAATCCTCTGCTTTTTGCAGTTTTTTGGTGTAAATTATTGATGTTCATTAAAGTTTGGATTAAATTCAAAGGTTATTACATCAAAACAGAGAAAATTGAGGATAAAGCTGCTTTTTCTGCAAAATATATCATTATTTGCATGTGAAAACAAGCATCGTGATCTACTGTCGTTGATCCAACTCCATGGGTTTTACTGGTGAATCAATTTGTCGAAGGTGATAGTGTTTCCACTTTCACTTCAAAACCTCTGAACATCCAACTGGGTCATATATGATGACCATGAAAAGATGACAAACTGTATTTTACACCATTTATTTACATGTGTTGATAGGATTAGTGGATCAGAAGTTCTCAAACATTTTAGGTCAGTAGATAATCTTGGTCACTGGTGGTTTGGGTCTTCAAGGGTTGATATAACGAAAATAATGAACATTCAATTCACTGAACATTAAATCAGGGGGTGTTTTATGAGCAAAACCAAGCTCATCTGAAAATTTTTGGATGAGACTCATGCCATCTGCCCTTTAAACCCTCAGTTCATTCAGCTAACACAGTCCAGCCTCGTCTAATCAAGGCAGACTCAACCCCAGCCTCCATGATGCATCCTATTGTTCCCTGTTTTCCCCCAGATTTGTGCCAAATCAAAAGGACTCCATCACCTGGGACTGGGATTTCCTGATGTATTTTAATGCACCATGTAAACCTTTTTCTGGACATCTCTTAATCATTATTTTTAAAGCCTTTCTAATAAGTGGTATTGGATGTAAAAGGTCCTGTTTTATCCAAATCCATGATCTCTTAGACCAAGCTGCTGCCCAGATCAGTGTTCCAGACCTCTGCCGCTTCTGTATTTAGTTTTTCTGCAATTTTCTGTGTTGGCATCAGTTGTCTTTAGATGAATCCAAATTTTCAGTTCACATTTAATATTTTCTTTGTCTAAAAATGGATCATTTTCATTAAATTAAAAGTAACACACACACACACACACACACACACACACACACACACACACACACATATATATATATTATAGATTATATACTAGCGCAATGACTTGTGCTTCCTCATGGGTTCCAAATCCTCAGTCTACAATCCTACAGGTCATTCTTTTACTTTCTTGGTAAATTCCAGTGATATTTTCAGTTGAGGAAACTCTCAGCTAGCATGTCTGTTATTGCACATAAAATTTGATACCATGACAATGTGGCTGTATTGTTTATCTGTTGCTAGGTAATCCGCTTTGATGATGATTCTATGATTCTGGGACATGATTGTAAGTCTATTGTATTCCAAAATGACTAATATCTCCCAAAATATCTTTCCTAAAAAAGTCATGGTTTTCAGATTTTTTCCACCCTTTATACTTCATGTTCATTAAACAACTTAAAGCCCTTTGTCTTTAATTTTGTTGTGGGTGTTTCTCAGGTTATATAAATATATTTAATTGACTGACCCTGTACACATGTAAAAAAATATATATATATTATCAACTTATTTGATACAACCACTCAACATATGTGTTTGCAATAAATTATAGGGCCTCTGAATGCCCGAACAAGACAAAAAATCCTATTATCGCCACATTGATTACGACTGCGGCGCAGGTGGTAGAGCAGGTCATCCAATGATCGAAGGCTCCGGGGTTCGAGTCCCGCCTCCAACTGTCCACATGTCGAAGTGTCCTTGGGCAAGACACTGAACCCTTATTCCCCCCAGTGAGTAATGTAATTCCCCCCAGTGAGTATTGAGGTAGTGCCTTGAATAGTGGCAGACCCCCCACTGGTGTATGAGTGTGTGCGTGAACGAGGGAATGTGAAGCTTGTATTGTAAAGCGCTTGGAGTACCATTAATGATATGATGAGATTCAGCAGGTATGTATTTTATAGTGATAGATATGTTTGGTCTCATCTTATGAGGATTTAAAAAAAAAAAAGACATAATTTTTTTTTTTTAAACGCAGGAATGAATACCCTCTTTCCAATATCCAAAAAGACCTCCATTCACCCATATAATACTTAATATTAAACCATTTGTGCTTCTCATGAATGTGAATAGGAGACTCTCTGCCATGCACTTCATAGAAGAACTACACTTTGGGCCGTAAATAAATTCTGCACAATCAAAATAAGGCGTCAAATAGAGCCTTTGTCTGACACTGGTAGAAGCTGCCTCAACCATTGATCAGCCTTAAAAATCCTGATTGGAGTGAAGTTGTAATTGTAGTTATTTGAGTGATTTCATTGGCCTCATTCTTCTCCACACATTGATCACAGAGCCTTAGAATACGACCGGAGATGATACATAAACTGTATTTTATGAAATAGTTTCCTCAGACAATGGTTTCTTTGTGTCTGTGTGTACAGTGGAGTTTGTTTGGCGTCCAGAGGGTGAAGGCTTTTCTACTGCTCTTCTATTCATAAAACAGAGAAGCCACACACACACTCAGCAGGTTGTGTCTCTGCTTGTTTTCAGCATTGATCGGCGAGGATCGACCCGCTGAGCCTCGCAACATCCAGTCAGTAACCAGTCAGCAACTGGCCGACCGCTGCATCGACCGGCCGCTGCCTCACAGTCTGACTGATTAAAAGCCTGACACGACTCTTTCCTGCCTGGTTATTAACCGACCGACTGGGCTTCGGCTCAAACGGGCCCATCACTCTGCACATTTAATGAAGCGCTTTCTCAGTTCTTCCTCTCTCTATGATATGTCCTGCTTTTTTTGGATCGATGCAGGTTCTTCTAATGTTCTCTAATGTTGAAGCCCAGTCAGGGAGGGCTTCCTGTACCAGCAGGTCACAGGTTTGATTCCATCCACAGGGTGTCTTTCAGCGCTGTCAAAAAGCATGGATGTTAAAAGGGTTGAAGGGTCGATAGCTCGCCATGTGACCACGCTCCATCGACAGGCCGATAAAAGCTCCCAATTGGTTGAGATGGATAAATACAGAAAGAGGTGCTTTGGTTTTACTTTTAAAGGTGTAATGGTGGGATGACCAGATCCCAATAAACCAAACATGGGGCAAATCTGATGTTGACTTACATTCTCAAACCATTTGCAGTCTTTCTACCTTAAATAAAAGCACCAAGTGATGCCAGTGTGAGCGTAGTTTCATTGACTTTGCACATTGACAACAGAGGACTCATGTATTTCAAGTGGTATAACAGGAAAAATGGAAGCAGTTTTCTTGGTTTGTTCAGAAAATGACATGTTGGTATGAAATAAAATAGGAACACTGTCCCTGTATCTCACCGGCATGTTCTACCAAGATTCAACAACTTTGCGGGCTTGTCAGGTTCTGTTCTACATTAGAGTCCTGTGGTCTTGAGTAGGAGATCAATTTCCCAAAAGAAGTTTGTAGTACGTTCAATGGAGGAAAACTCAATGAATTAAATCAAAGGCCACATATGACTACCTATCTGTGATCAATAGTAACTATATTGCTATCTCTAACAATTTACATGTTATCAGCCATCAAAATATGGCCCATTATAAGCAAAGTCACATTTTTAATATTTACAAAATTTGTCAAAAATTGAAAATTTCTCAAAACTGTGGAACATATCTGTTGATGTCCCAAAGAAACTACATATACAATTTGAAATGAATCTGACCAATAGTTTCACAGAAGATGTATGAAGAAATTGCTAACAAAGGCAACAAAGATGAGGACGACGTCAGACACAGCACCTTCACAATAGCTCATGGTGAGCTAAGAATGATATCAAAAACATCACTCCAACATATAACTGATAAATTCAAGTAAGCAGTGACACAAAGATATATGTTACTGGTGGAATACTAACCATGACTGTTTATGAACCCATCATTGTGTCAGTAAACTCCAATCATTATCCGATTACTGGAGTTATCAGACTATTTTAGTGATCACGTAAACAAGATAATCTGATCGGCTTTAGCCAATAATAGCTGTAATCTGATTATGAGAAATCACATTAACACACCTACATTTCTCCCCAATGCGCTGATGTCTTCATGCATGTATACAGGTTAATCTGATTTATTTCATTTTTTAAATCTGCGGATGTGTAACAAAAAAATTTAATAATCTATATAAATGGAAGTTACACATTGACAACATGAGCCTAAGAAAAAAAACTAAACAATCAATGAAATAAAATGGAAAGCAGTAACGTGACCTATTTTGTCGTCTTACTAGCTCCTCCCACATTAGGACAGCTAACGCTGACACCGTAGGTGTTGCCATGGTAACAAGAAAAGAATGGATGTTTTGAAAATGACAGGAGGTGTACACCTCACATCATAACGTACAAATGCACGTACTCCAAGAGGAATCAAATAATGACTGAAACATGTAAACCAGGGTTTTTCCTTTACTGCATTTATGAAGTGCATGTAAACACATCATATCTGATTACAACAATTATCAGATTACTCCCAGTTATTACATTTTATGGTCATGTAAAAGGACTCACTTGCAATAAGAGAAGTGCAATGCCAATATGCAACTATTAAACATCAGGAAAACCTTGTAGTTTCTGTGTTTAACATTGCTGAAAAATACCCTCAACATTAGAGTTGTGACGTTCACGAACAAACCGAATCTTTTGACCGGCTTATTAACATGAATGATGGGAACCGAGTCGCGTTCGGTTGGGAGCTGTTCTTTTTTTCTCCCTGAGTTCACAACTATGGTTCACACAGATGCTCACACAAGCTCCTCCTTCCTTCTTCACTGAGTGAGATGGAGAGAACATGGGGAGGAGCACTTACGCATTGCATATGAAATAAGCGCAACAACTGTGCATGAGTTGTACACACTCCCTTCAGGTGAGTGTCTCAGTAAAAAAAAAAAAAAAAAAATGAGTGTGTCAGAATCGGCAGATGGAGAGGGCATGCGGAGGAGCGCTTTTTTTTTGTCCTCTGTAAAGGACAAAAGTTGGACAGTTTTACTTAAATAAGGCTGTCCATTGAAAAGGACATTCCATTAATAAATAAATAAATAGCTAAACAAATGAATAAATAAATAATTTTTAAAAATGTATCTGAGAAAACTGTTGTATTATGCAATTTCCAATCAACACAATTGTTTAATGTAAAAAAAAAATAAATAAAATAAATAAAATTTTCCCCTTCCTGGGTCTCAGGAGGATATAATTTTAAAATATTGTTTTGCATTTTTCTGTTTTGTTAAAAAGTTGTGTGGAAATTTGTACTAAAAGCTTTTGCATGGAATTTCATTGTAGCCTGCTTTGTTTTTTTATTGTGTATTTATACGTGTTTAGGTGTTGCATGAATAACAGAAGTCAAAGTAGTTTTACACACATACACACACTTTATACAAAGGGTAAATAGTAATCTCACTGTCTACAGATGGATATGGCAGTGGAATATTTACACTGAATCCATATCAGACTTTAAAATCTTGTCCACACATGTCAAATGAAGCTATAATCAATATTTCAGAATAATTCAAA
>JAPTGZ010000016.1:32875786-32890047 GCA_029814645.1 Fowleria isostigma | reverse complement strand
TGGATTTTTTTGTTGTGAAATTAAGTTTCTTTTTTGTGAAATCATCAGGTTTTTTTTTTTTTGCGCTAAAATTAAGTATGTGGATTTTTTTTTTTTTTTTGCACTGAATTTAAGTATCTGGAATGTTTTGGGGTGAAATTAAGTATCTGAATTTTTTTGCAACTGAATTTTTTTTGTATCTGAATTTGGCTTATTGAGTTTGATCAGCTTGGATTTCAATTAGTTGAATGTTTTAAATGTGAACTTTTTATTCTGAATTTATAAACACTGAAAAAGAAAAGTGAAAATGGGGTATTGAAAATGAGTTGAATTGAGACACAAAAGATTCAGATCCTTAATTTCACAACAAAAAAAAGTGCAATAAATTCACTGGCTTTTATAATTCAGTTTGATGAGACCGATTTGTTCCCATAAAGATCCCACACTGACGTTTTTCCTGGATTAGAGATCGGAAAATGTCAAATGAGTAAAAGCTGTGACAAACAGGAACGGAATGAACCAAAGTTTAGTCATTGAACCTTTTTTTTCCTTTTTTATTACAAATATGTATTAAATAATATGAAAAGTTAGACAGGGAGATATAATCAAGGTATAATCAAAGTATTGATGATTAATATAGATTTACATTTACATTGTTTTGCATGTTAACATTTTCCCAAGTATGACAAATAAATGCTTTTCATAGTACGACAAACTATACATTCACATAAACACGTAAGAGAAAAAAGTGAGACGGTGAAATGTATAAGACAAACTTCATACAAAGGCTTTGGCAAGTGTGCATACATATAATTAATTATTATATCAAAGTAAACAAAAAGAATCCTTTAATGTACAAATGAGCAGTAGAGGAAAAAAATGAGACTCCAGTGCATGTTTTGAGTTATTTCCCATGAATAAAATAGCGCAGCCTCATGTGCTTTTGGCTGCTCCCTGTGTTCCTGTAGTATCTCAGAGCGGATATTGTGGCAGTTTTTATTGTCTACTTGGAGCCGGCAGGTACCAGCATGCTCAGCGTGGCGAGGCCCGGTTTGGGTGGCGGTGCTTTGCCGACGGCCATTTTGTTCAAACTCCGAACATCGGCCTGCCAGGAGGGAATTTTCTTGGTGGTCATGTGGCGGCGGGCGTGTTTGGTGAGGTGATCGCTGCGCATGAACCGCCGGTCGCACACGGGGCAGACGAACTTCTTCTCGCCGGTGTGCGTTCGCCGGTGACGGGAGAGTTCGTCGGAGCGGGCGAACCTCTTGTCGCAGCCGTCCCAGCTACAACTGAAGGGTTTCTCGCCTGAAAAGAAGAGAGGGAGAGAATAGGTGTGTCAGGTGATGGCGGTTGTAACAGGTTACAACACTCGACTCCAGGGGCAAACATGTGGCCCGGGGGCCAAAACCGGTCCGCCAAAAACGTCCAATCCGGCCCGCGGGGTGAGATAATAAAGAATAAAAACAACACTGAAGATACGAACAATCAACGATGTTCAAATAATCTGAGGTCAATTCAATCTAAAGTGCGTCAGACCAGTAAAATACAATCAGAATGAACTATAAATAATGAAAATTGCACATTTTTCTTTGTTTTAGCATAAAAAAGTAAAATTACAGAAAAATTTTTACATTTACAGACTAGCCTTTTACAAAAAATGTGAATAATCTTAAATGTCTTAAGAGAATTAATGCAATTTTAATGGTATTTTGTCTGTTATAAAACATTTTGTGTATTTATCGATCCACTGTGATCTGTATGCTATAATGAACAAGTGAAAATGAGAAGCTGAGGCTAAACAATGACATAATTTGTTAAAATTGCACTTTTTTTTTAATAAATGTCCTTCATGTTGTTTATGTTTTTCACATTTTTTTAAAGGGCAGTTTGTAGATGTAAACTTTTTGATTATATATTAGTACTTTTTTCACTCTAAAACATACAAGTTAGGCATACACATTTTGGAATTGACATTATATACTATTATATTTATAATTATACTATTATATACTATTGTGTTATTATTTTAATGATCCGGATGACTTTAGGTCAGACTTTTTAGAAAAGCTTTTTCTAATGGGTTTTTATCTGTTGATTTTTGATTTTTTGAGATTGGGTTACAAATTAAATGTATTATTATTGTTGTTATTATTATTATATTGGGCTGTATGTGAACTAACATGAGTTTGGGACCCCTGCTCTACTCTAATGCTCATCATTTTTCGGTAAATGCTCACCTGTGTGTGTGCGAAGGTGTGCCTTGAGGTGTGAGCTTTTGAAGTAAGTTTTCCTGCAACCTGGGAAATTGCACACATAGTTTCTCCTGCGGGAAAAGTCCATCTTCGTGGTACTGCCGCTGGGCCCCGCCGGCACGTACACGGGGGCCGGGGCCAGAGGTAGCAGCTTGGTGTTACCCAGAGTCATGACGGTCTGGGAACAGTGAGGAGCGGCCGGAGACACCGAGGACGGGGGCAGGACCAGCATCACCGTGCCCTGGGGGACCGCCGAGCCCACGATGAGGGACTGCTGGACAGGGGCGGTGTTAGCGGAGGCTGGCTGGGGGAGGATGGGTGTGGTCGTGGCGGTAGTGGTCCGAATTCCAGGGCTGGATGTTTGAACGGCGCTGGGGATGAAGGCTGAGATTATACCAGATTGGCTGCTGACGGGGAACATCTGGCAGATGATTTGAGGGCTGGTGACTGGAGGAGGGGACAGCGTTGCGGGAGCCAGGGGAGTGGGCGGACTGTTTTGTGGGTGGGAGTTGACAGGAGTGGGGGCGGAGACAGTGTCCAAACAAGGTTTTGAGGAAGTGAGTTGCAGCTCTGTTTGTGAGGCGCTCATAACAGTTGTGAGAGGGGCGGGAGGTGAAGGGGGCGTGGCTATCTGCTCAGTCTTTGTGGTGCTGTGCTGCTGTTGGTGGTGCTGCTGGCAGGCTGTTGTTACTGTGGGTTTCTCTGGATTATTGGGGGCCACTGGAATGTGGTGCTGGCATGGGGTGCTGTCTGCAGTGTGGCGGATGACACTCGTCGCCATGGCTTTGCACGGCTGCGGTGGACTTGGCATCTTTTCAGCGATGGGCGCCAGGACAGGTTGATGGAGTCCGGGCGTACAGCGTTGGGAGGATGCGGACAGGCCTGAGCACGATGGGAGAACGCCATTGGTTGTTGACGTCTCGACAAAACTGGGGCTGTGAGGAGGAGTCATACACTGGAAAGCCAAGGGGAGAAACAAGTGCACATTAATCAGTGCAAATCTATATACGACTGTGTGTGTGTGGTGTAGTTTTACACAAGATTGTATTTGAATAGATACACATCTCAGGTAACGAGCAGAAACGAAGAATAAAAATGATCATCCTGGATGTAAAACAAGATTCTTATGATTGACCACCTGCTGCTAGCTAGACGACACACAGTCATGGAAAAAAATATCACACCACCCTATGTTTTTTTAAATTTCTTGTTCATTTTAACTCTTTCCCCCATAAAGACGACATTTGACGACCCGTACCCTTAATGAAAAGTTTTCACACCTCTGTTATATCATTTAAGATGTGACTTGATGACCATTAGAACAGGTTTTTTTTCTTCAAATGGAACAGAGAATGTGATAGGTGGAGGTGACCCAACCCATATAGGCCAACCAATAGGATTATATATTACATTTTCTTAATTTTTTCATTTATTTACTTCTTTTTCTTAATTATTTTTTTATATAGTTTTTAAGTTTATATTTTTATAAGTTAAAATATAATAATACATTTATACTGTTTTTTTCTGAAGTTTGCCAAAGTAGTGACGATTGTAGCCACTGGAAAAAGAAACAACATACCAGAAATACAGAATGTTCCATGGGTAGCCCTAGGAATATGGGTTATTCCGAATAGGCGTCCAAGGGAGACTTACTGCCTGGTACAACTAAAGGTACATTTGTTTGGATAAATATAATGAGAACAACATAAATAGCTCATGAGAGTTCAATGTAAGAGCTGATATCTATCCATTTTCTATGGTTTTCTTGATAATAAGCAAAATCACATAAGTTTTTATATCAATATCTATGGCATTGTACTGACAAAAACATACTTTTAGGCATCCCATGTCTTCTTTGTTGTCTGTTTTAGTCACATGATACACACAGGAGTTAATACCTGACTGCACAACCATTGTTTCTGATGACTTTTGATGGTCTAATATTTTTTTCCACGACTGTAAGTGGTTCAGTGCTTTCAACACGCGCTCAAAAATCTCTTACCAGTGAGGAGAGCGACATGAAGTCCTTTGGGGATTCTGAAAGTTCTGGCGGCAGAAGGGAGTCACAGGAATCTGAGGCTGGGGTGAGGGGTCTGGGTTTGCAGGGGGTTACCCTGTTGCTGCTGAGGAAGTGACCCTGGCCCCATGAACTCATGCACACCAGCGCTTCAGCAGCTTCCAGGTCTGTGTACTCCAGCCCAGAGGAACAGCTGCTGGATCCACTGGTGACAGACTGCTCGCTGTCATGCCTTCTTCGCTTTGAGTGGAGCCCGCAGTGATCCATATAGACAGTCTGGAAGGATGAGGGGAGGAGGCATTAGGCAAAACTTAGTACATTTTTAAAATATTCATCTGAGTTATCATCTGCCCAGTCACTGCTCTTGTGCTCTCAGTTCCGGACTCAACTGATGTGACGCTGCCAGGAAGGAGAGAGGGGGTGTTGGTGGTGACTACACCCCAGTCCAACATGCACTCACTGCCTTGGGCTCAGAGCCAGGACACCTCCCATTGCCAAATATAGACCAAACAGTGACGTGCTGCTGAGATGAGCCATGTGAAATCCCCATAAAGCGGGTTTGCATCAGGAAGTAGGCCTATAACCGCACAACTTTGTTTTACATATTAACATTGAACGCATCATCAGAATTAATATAAATGTAATTATAAATCCCCACAAAAAGGTTTTAAGCTTAATAAAATATTTTAGCTGTCATACTTATAAATAACGCTGATCATAAACTGAAAATGCAAATAAGTGTGAGTCAAAACCTAATGTTTTGTTTTTCTATTTAATTCAACATCGTTAATACGGATGACAAAAGTATTTTTAATGAAAATAATACTTGTAATAAGCGATGTTAAAGTTACATTTCGCTGACTCTGGTTAAGGTTGGAGTACAAAAATTACCATATCAGTGAGTAAACAACTGAGTGAGACTTAACAGATGGGAAAACACAAGACAAAGACAGCGATAACACCAAAACAACTGTTAAAAAGCGTTCTTACCCCTTGCGAGTCCATATCAGTAAATTTTCGCGCTGGCATGGCGAAACAAGTTAAATAAATGTCACTTTTTTGTTGTCAAAGCCAGTACAGAACAAAGAGACGGCGGTTGCCAGTGCTGCTGCCTGTGCTCGGGTAGGGTTGAGGTCGTTTTTTTTCTCTGACTGGCTCCCCTTTCCCTCAGCTGTGTGTGTAAAACATGGGAAGGAGGAGAAAAAAAAAGAAAAACAAAACTCACAACACGCACCGGCGGGTGGCAACACTCGGCCAATCACAGTCGAGTGTGGGCTGAGCAGGGGCCAATGGGAGAGCAGAGACCGCGTGAACAGTGCGTGCAAGCGTGGCGGTTGGAGGAAATAGGGTGCGTGGCTGGTAGTGGGCGTGGCCTGGAGAGTCAGCAGTGTCAGGGTAAACCCGATGAACCGGCGTCCGCTTAAACTAGGCGAAAGGTCGATCCGGTCTACGCTGCGTTCACGGAATCCAGGACAATGCGACGTTGTTTGTGTTTACAACCAACACGCTCCCGCAGATACCACGCAAATAACCTTAACTAGCAACCATTTCATCTGAAAGTCTCACTCAAATGTTGTCTTATTTCCGATGACTAAATACACGACGTCGGTGTTAGCCTAAACATCTGGAGGATCTAAAACCACATTAAACCCACCGTTCCTAAACAGGTATAAAAAATTAATGTCATCATACGTATTGTTATTAACACTGATATATGCTTAAAACTCCAAAAGTATTCAGCTAAAAGAGCCAAAAACAGAATAAAATAATCTTTCCTGAAGTTTCCTCAAACAGTGAATGCAACACAGGCGCCAGAAGAAGATGATTTGGTTGTTGTTGTTTTTTACAGCTTTTTACACACTTTTTACCAATGCTTTATAATATTAACTTAAAGCTTTAATGTTAAAAGTTATATTAAAATCCTTAATTCATTTTTGCTATATGTTTGCAAATTTTTTAAGCACTCAGTTAAAAGCAAATGTCATCTAATTTTTGTAATTTTGCAGTAAATTTGTGATCTAAATGCATGGCTGTCTGTGACCTGTGTTAATAACAAATATATAAATAGAGTCTGACCTACAAACAAATCTATAGGCCTCTCTGACGTTTTGTCTTTGGGTGTTACCACTTTTTAAGTAGTTTTAGGGTGGAGCCAACCTCATAACCCAGTTCATATATAAGCAGGCAACATTTTAACACAATGTTTAAATTTATTACTTCATCTGCAAACAAATTAAGTTGCAAAATGCATTACTTTTTTCGTCCCTCTGAACTCCACACTGACCTTTTTGTCTTTGTTCACAGTTAAGAAAGTGATGCTTTGTTATGCTGATAAGAATTATACTGTTTAATTTTCTTGCAGTAAGTGTAAATATATTGCACACCGTGTTGCTTTATTCTCTTATGGCGGTTTTAATGCTGCGTTTCAAGGGGTCATTCCCACATGTACAGTACAGAGGACTGAGCTGAGTCTTGACCTACATATGCTGTTACATCATCATCCGCATTGGACAAAGGAAAATGTGACAGAAGTCCCAACGAACTTTTGGCAGGCCTTCGAGCGTGATAACTTACACATTACAATTTTAAAAAATACGAATAATTGCACACTAAATGTCAGTATTAGTGTTTAGGGAACTTTATATGAGTACTCTTTCCCTTGTCTAACACTTAAATTGCTGTTTGTTTTTCAGTTGGCCTGCAGCAGGAGGGAGTGTAGCAGGTGTGTGGGCCCAGACCTGGCAGCGCCTGGCTGCTAGCGAAGGCCATGTCTCGGTATGACTCACATAAGTATGACCTCAGGGAGCAATGAGGGCTTGGAGCTGTTGCAGTGCAGCCTCGGTGCCAACAGTTAAGGCAGGAGGAGCGGGGAAAAGGGGAGGAGTTACAGGGAAAACTGGTTAGCACGCAGGCATGACAGGCAGCCCAGGCCTAAGTACAGCTGCCTGTTTGTGATATAAGTGGGGCAGTCTGCTTCAACTTAGTTAGAGAATCTGGAGGAAAGGTTATGCTGGCCCTATCTGGGCCTCCAAATACACACCTCCCCCGTCCAGCACACTCCCCTGGCTCAGGAACTCCAGGATGGGACTCCTAAAGGGGAGTCGCCTCAGCAGGGTTAAATATACCACCCATAGGTGATATCTCACCGGAGACCCTGAGCTCTGACAGGCAGCTACAGTCACCCACAGGAGGGATCCTTCCACGTGGAGAATTCTCTTTACTCCAAAAAATATTATTGTAAATCAAAACATCACACACCGATCCAGGAAATTATTTTTAATAAGAGAAAAAGACAGGTGAACATCACTGCGAGTAGTGTTGCACACAGTTAATGAAAGAATTATGAAAACATTTAATGATGCTGTTTTTCGCTGTTACCCATAAAGACCCAGTGTCACTTTTGTGGCAGTTCCAAAAGATTTTTTTTCTCTGTATTGAACTTTCTGAAGTGATTTATTACAATTTATTATGACATTGTCCGCTGTATTTTGCTTTTTTCAGTGAACTCAAGTATTTTCCAATATTTAATTTACATGTCATGTAGATGTCCAAAACACCTCAGGTTAAAATCAACAGCTATTATATCAAAAACAGAGAAAACTGAAGAAAAGGAGACTTTTTCCAGCAAAATACATCATAAAATGAACATAAAATAAATGTGCTCATCCACTGTCATTGATCCAACTCCATGGGTTTTAGTGGTTAATCAATGTTGTGGAAGATGACGGTGTTTCCATGTTCACTATGGAGCCTCTGAATGTCCCAAAGGTCATATCTGATGACCATGAAAATATGATAAACTGTATTTTATGCCAGTTATTTGCATGTATTGATAGGATTAGCAGTTCAGAAGTTATTAAACCTTTTAGATCAGTAAATGCTTTTGGTCTTCAATAGCTGTTTGGGTCTTAATGGGTTAATGTTATCATTTATGCATAAAAAAATATGATCAGCAGTGACTTAAAATGTGCATAAACAGAGTGACATCCAACAATATTTAATATACTTAAAGTTTCAAAGTATTAAACATGCATTCTTAACAGTTTTATGAGATTTAGTCAGATTATTTTAGATTCTCCAGATCTTGGAATATTCTGAAACATTCCGGTAAAATTGATTTTCTTAGTCTGGGATGATTTTCTTAACTGTTACCAATGTTTAAATGTAAAAATAAACATTGTAGATGTAGAACAATGACAATATACATGGAAAAATACAAAAGGAAATGAATTAATTTAAATTAAAAAGCAAGACAGTAAAATTTCTATTAAATAGGATGATGTTTTAAGTATAAGTTGCAGAAAAAAACAAAACATGCAACTGACCATTAAAGTCAATGAAGAGCAAAACCTCTAAAATAATAATTAAAAGAATAGACCAATGTACCAGTTGTAATTTACATGTAACTTTAAGTGAACAATGTAAATATATTTAGTTGTTTGTCTATTTTATTCAATCTAATGACTATAAGTGACTTGATTTTTATAGGATGTGGTTATGCTTCAAGTTGTGGCTGCATTTATTCTGCTTGTGAGAAATAAAGTGGAGAATCTAAATGTATGATGAGCCATTTAAATGAAAGTAAACTAAAATGGGAATTCACTGAATACAGTATTGTGACTTTCATGTTTACAGTTCAGCCTCTGCCTTTCACTCACATGTGAATCCATCTATATTTAGCTCAAACAGACACGTGAGCTGCCTCTGAATGAATCATAAATCAATAGTATTTCAATAGTATTGGTAAAAACAAGTCATGTGCGTTGCTTAGATAAACTCTTTCAAGATAAGAGATTTAATCGTAGAATCAACATATGATGTAAACATGTACGTGCTGCTATGGTAAAGTATCATATCTGCCTTTTAAACCATCAGCGAAGGACGTCAAGGTCAGTAAATGTAAAGCCTTTTCACAGGAAATAGTCCTTTTCATTCTAGAATTGCCCGTTTTTTTCCTCAACCTATAGTAAACACAGTCTATTATAAGACCTCCAAGGTTAAAAGTGTTAACGCAGAGCCATTTCAAGCACGGAGTAGTAGGAAGTTGTTTATCACCACTTAACAAATCAGTCACTTCCAAGTGGAATTTCTGATGTGTTTAAAATGACATACAACTGAGAAAAACACATTAAAAGTTTATTTTTAACATAAGAAAAAATAAGCAATTTAGGAAAAAAACCCACTTTGGTTGGAAATGTAACTGTTATGAGGGTTTAGGTATTAATTATTACCTGATACAGTGCAAAATTATGATTAATACATATGTATAATATATGTATGTGTTAGGGTTAGTTAATTTTAATTGTGTTTTATTTTGCCAGTTTTGTGCAGTGACCTGGAGTGTCTTGAAAGGCTCTTAGAAATAAAATGTATTATTATTATGATTATTATGATTATGATTATTATTATTATTATAGATAATACATGTAGTAATTTTGGTCTAACTGTGCTATATACTAATTTACAAACTTCCAGTATGGATTGATTATTGATTATATTATCGAGCAAACTACCTGTACAAAGCCAAAGACATGCTAAATTACAAAGGTTTATATTTAATTTACTGCTCACTGGTCCTTCCTTATTTAACTTATTGTGTTGAATTATGGGGAATTACTCTTAAAACAACAACTGATAAAATTGTTTTACAACAAAAATAAGCCGAACGTGTCATAAATAAAGCATGACATCGTGATTGTACTAATCCAATATTTTCAAATTCCTATGTTTAGAAGTTTACAGACTTGGTTTATTATAGAACAATGCAAATCATGTTTAAAGCAAAAACAAAACACTTCCAGATTGTGTGTAAAAGTTTCTTTTACGGTGTCTGAAAGTAAATATGAGTTGAAAGATGGATGCAAATTTGTGTTACAAAAAAGTGTAAAAAAAGAAGTTAAAGGAAGATGTATTTATTTTAAAGGGTTCAACTGTGGAATAGTGTTAATTTAAAACTTAAGTAATATACCTCCTTTATTATGTTAAAAAAATTGCATTTATGTTTGAACATTATGGCTGTAATTGGGAAAAAATTATATATATATTTTTTTCTGTAAAGTAGGCAGGTATTAATAAGCTTTGTTTCTGCCTGAACCTTTTTTTTTTAGTCAAATTACTTTATTTTTTTTTTATTCTGCTGTTTTAAAATGCATATATGACTGGTAAATAATAGTCATAATAAACTCTGACTCTGACTATGACTATGCTTTAAAAGGTTTAAATATTTTTCACAGTGGTTGAAGGATGTGGCACTTGTAAACAACCACTTTGTACGGTAGAGGAATGGTTCTTTTTTATCATCTTATTGTCTAAATTGATTGATTATTTTCTAATATATATAAAAATGAAACCCAGAATTGTAGAGTTCTTCATGTTCACTCGGCTCTAACTGAAATGTGCTGCTGTTTATTGTTATTTCCCAGCTGTCTTGTGTGTAATGTGTTTGTGTGTGCAGAGCAGTGTCTGAAAGTCCAACCTGCAGTGAAGGATGCTTTGTGAACAACACAACACCAAGCCCCGCCCACTCTCCTCCTACACTATAAGCACAGAGCAACAACAGGGATTCCTCTAAGAGTGTGGCTCCTGATTGGTCCAGATAGGATTCTAAAGCCAATCTGTTGCTAAGAGACACTGACTTGTGTGTTGCTAGCTGGCTGTCTGTTGTCCTGGCAACATGCGGAACAAGAGGCAGGTTTGAGGGCTCCCTGGAGGAGGTCTCCTGGAGACGGTCTGAGCATGTGTGGAGCCTAATGATGATGCATAAGCCTCACAAATCTGTTATGATTAATTAATGCACTTCCAGTAATCAGCGATCTGACTGTGTGACTGCGTCTTATCTGTGATGCTTTGTGTCTTTTGTTCTAAATAAAAATATATATTATTGTTGAGTGGCATAATGTGCATCATCACTAGGTGCACAGGTATGTTTAACTCTGCCTCACCCAAACTTAGGATCAGGACCCAAAATGTATTACCTTTTTTATTGGGTCACACTTTTGGTTTATTGTTTTCTGCATTTAATTTGTATTTTTACTCCCTTTGTTGTTGTTGATTTCTTCATTTTTCCCACATTTTATTGAGTATTTTCTTCATTTTTGCAGATTTTTGCTTATTTTCTTGAATAAATTCTTTATTTCTTGTTCATTATTGTTTATTTTGTGTATAATGTTGATTATGTTGTTTAATTTTCTTCTTTTTTTCTATTTTTTCTGATATTTGTGTTTATTATGTTTGTTTTTTCATTATGTTGATTATTTATTCAGTGTGTTTATTATTTTTTTTATTTTTTACTTATTTAAGTGATTATTTTCTTTACTATTAATATTTTTTGCTTATTTTCATGAAAATAAATACATTTTTGTTCATCCTATTTAGTCCATTTGTTCTATTAATTTTTGATTATTTTGTGATTCTATTGGTCTTTTTTTAGTTTCTTGATGATTTTCTGAAATTTTTGTTCATGATTATAATTTTTTTTGAATTATTTTCATTCATTTGGATGATTACTTTCTTCATTTTATTTTCATTTTTATTACTTTTTATAAATATTTTGTTCATTTTAGTTGGTTTTGATGGCGTTTATTATTTTGTTTAGTTTTTACTAATTTTGTTGATTATTTTCTTTACTTTTATTCATTTTTGCTTATTTTCTTGAAAACAAAATCCTTCTGTTCGTTACAATTAATTTTGTCTATTCAATTCATTTTGTATATTTATTTGATTAATTTATGACTTTTGTGATTCTATTGGTCATTTCTCAGTTTATTGATTATTTTCTGCATTTTTTTTGTTCATTATTAATTTTTTTGATTATTTCCATTCATTTTATTGATTACTTTCTTCATTTTATTTTCATTTTCATTAATTTTCATGAATATTTTTTTTCAATTTTGTTGGTTTTGATTATTTTGGTCTGCTTAGATTGTCATAATTACTATTTTTTCTTTGTTATTGTTACAGGTACAGATCCCCCATAATGCTTTTCTTTCACAGGATCTTGGCTAGGGGTCGTTAATGGTTATCAGATGTACCTGCTGTGTTTCTCGTCACCTGGCTGTAATTAGACGGTAGACAGTCTTTAAAAGGAGATTGTGTTCCTCAGCTCGGTGTGTCGTCAACTGTAGAAGCGTCAACATCCTCATTCAGCTGTCTGCCGTTTCCCCAAGACCCAAGAATACCAAGCAGTTCTAGGAATTTCACTTGGCCATTTTTCCACCCTTATGCCCCTCCCCCCCATCCTGACCAGTGACTCCCGTTTTAAAGACTGTTTATGGTCCACTTGTTTTATCTAATCTCCATAACAGACTCAGTGGGTGACTGCAAATTGTATTTTCAGTCTCCTTTTAGAGCCCCTTAAAGGGCCCTTTCTTGGTTTTACCCCTTTTTATGTTTTTTGTGCAGTTTATTGTTTAATTTACAACCCCTGTCCATGAGGAGATTTTTTTGTTGGTTTTTTGGGGCAAACTCAACAATTTTTTTAATTTTCTTTTATTTTTGTGTGTGTGTGTGTGTGTGTGTGATTTTTGTTGATTCCATGCTTTTGTTAATTTTGATTTCCCATTTAATGTTGTGATCAACAGCGTATCCCAGATCCAAATGAACAAAATAAGTTGAAAATTCATTCTTTTACTTTGAGGCATAGAAATACTATGATATGTGGATTAATTTCCTGTAAAATGGAAACATTATACCAGCTCATAATGATTTTGGCTCCCATGGAGACGCCATATTTTTGTTTCTTGAGCTAAAAAAACGTTTAACTCTCAAACTGTCAGAACTTATATATCAATCAATCAATCAAAGTTTATTTATATAGCACTTTACACCAACATAAAAGAAGACCAAAGTGCTTTACATCAAGATAGAATTCAAATATACAATAAAATCACAATGCAAATGTATAAAATAATAAACACACACGAAAGACGACCTGATTAAAACCCTAAAAGTGCCTTAGTGCAAATGGTTAAATATATTATATATATATTACATAAAAATGTCAAATACCAGTTAATATATGTTTTATGAACACAATCTGTTTTGTATGACCAAAAGAATAAACTAAGCTATAATATACTGACAGTGGCTACTAGAAGAAAGTCTTTGCATGTTTGAGGCGACATTTAGACAAGTAACAATCTGAATTGAAAACGCGAAAGTGGCGTTGCATTCTCACTTTTAATTCCGTATTTAGACGTGTGTTTTGGGCGGGAAATCTGCATGCACATGAACATGCAAAAGTGTGTGAAATGTCCTATTTATGGATGTAATATGCGCACCAGGTGGCATCAACACCACCAAGACCAAGTGCCCGTGTAGAACCTTGCACGAAATACAATCACAAAACAGGAAAGAGAACACTACTCTCTATAAAGATTCATGACAATTGCTGAACCAAATCTTGGATGCAAATTAGAGATGTAAATTAGGGTCACTTGAAGGTCTGTCGCAGGGAAATAATTCAACATGTTTTCCTTTATTGGCGGGCGCCTGTGATGTAAACTCTACGTGACAAGAAAATACAGTTTTGTGTTTTCAACCCATTAGACTTTGACACGAGAGTGGAACGTTTTTAAGATTTCCACTCTGGAGGGTGGTTTCACTTTTTTGTATTTCCATCCCCCAAAAGTACTGTTGCCGTCTAAATGAAAGAAACATCTGATAAAATATTTTGTCATTTTCACCTGAGAGTGTTGGACTTGAGTTGTTCATCTCTTCCTCTTCTGTGCTGTAAAGTGTTAATAAAGACTTGACATATCTTGCAGATCACACACAAATAAATGCCCAAAAAACTTAAACAGTGTGAAAATCTATGCAGTTCTGACATGTCTGCATTTGTCTTACCTATATTCATCAATAGTGAGTGAAATGCATGATAATTTTGAGAAAAGTCAAAACCAGGGGGACTTTTTACAACATATTATTAATACACAAAAGGAGGTACAGTGATCCCTCGCTATAACGCGGTTTACTTTTCACGGTTTTGCTACTTCACGGATTTGCATCGTGCATTG
>JAPTGZ010000016.1:32836535-32847189 GCA_029814645.1 Fowleria isostigma | reverse complement strand
AAAAACACTTTTCCACACAATCGGGTAGTGTTTTTTTTTTTTTTTTTTTTTTGTGCTTTAAACATGATTTGCATTGTTCTATTATAAACCAAGTCTCTAAACTTCCAAACATGAGAATGTAAAAATAACGGCTTGGTCTTAAACCCCAAACGTGTGCCGTTCTCACCGATGTCCAGACACCTCTGCTTGGCGGTGTGTTGTCTGGAATGCCAGTATTTCCAGTGTTTCAGCTGATCGTCCCTGCACTTCTCCTCCCCAAACACCACCATCACCACACTCTGTTAACAGATAAAACACACAGCGATAAGCCTCATGACGGTCCTGTTTAATTTGGGTTGCGTTTCCTCCTCCGCTCTTACCCTGACTTTGGTGATGGGTTGCTGCATGCCCTTGTTGTCCACCTCCCTCAGGGTGATCGGGTAAAACTGGCCCTTGTTGAGGTACGTCATCGTCCCATCGCCTGTTTTCTGACGTAGGGACTTGGAGGCCTCCAGAGTATACTCAAAGTTGTTCCTAAAATACAGTAAAACACAGAGTTAAGAGCAAGAATGGAAAAAAAGCAGAGGGAATAATTAAAGGAAGTCATCTTAACTCTTTTAAGACTGCCATTATAACAGAATGTCTAGATGTCTTCATGATTTCTTTGCAATAAAAATGTCAGAAAATGTATTTTTTGCCAATTCTTTTGTACTTTTGTTTTCAGGAAGATCTTAACTCTCAATATCTGGGCATTAATTGTCATTATTTTAAATAATACATGCTTATAACAGTGTGTTTTACTAAAAAAGAAAAAAAACGGATTTTGACTTTTTACTAATTTTTATTATCAGAAACAACTGTAAATGTCCATAACAATACTTTTTTGAGATTGCAGAAATAAAGTTTCAGCATTTTTTAGCCTGTGTGGATGTGGAAGTCTCTGAAACAGTTCCTTTCTACTTGTAATAGAGTCCCACATTGCTGCCGTAAAGTGTTATACAATGTTGGAAAGCTCAGGATCTCAGCTTTCTGATGCCGTTTGAATTTTGTGGATAGCACAGACAGTTACAGTAAAAGGGTTGATAAAGGGTTAAATAATACCGAGTTTAATGGGGCAATGTTATTTCTTTGTTAATTTGGTTTAAAAAAAAAAAAAAAAAAAACTACGTGGAAAGTAGCCTCAGCTGTAATCGTGCGTAATGGCACATATTGTGTCTCAATTTTATTTATTTATTTAACCTTAATTTAACCAGGTAAATTAGTTGAGAACTGATTCATTTACAGCATTTACAATAATGACCTGATGCACTAAAATGCACTACCCTTTGAAAAATAAACTTCAATTTCAACTATCCTTATCCTTATTACTGTTATCCAATGTACCGGAGATGGAACTAGAATGGGAAAAAAAAACTATCAAGTTTGCAAAAAAAAAAATTGTGCCATTACCATAAGTTTTGGACATGAATGTACATTCTTCGAATTCATTTCTTGTAGTATTATATTTAAAAAAATAATAATAATAATAATAACATCTGTCTTTTTAACCCTTTACCTGTTTGTTCGACCATATGGTGGAGTAACTAACATCTGAACCTAATTGAGCCAAGAAAGATAAAAATCACTAAAGACATTTGGATTATTTTTGGAGAAAATATGAAAGATATGAATACTTTTTTAGAATATCATAGTATAAGAGGCTTTTCTGAACATAATTATAATGATACCACAAAAAACATTTTATTTCTTTATTTCTTAATAGTATTTTATTTTATTGTATTTTATTTTATTATTGTGTTAAATATGTTGAATTTTTATTCTTTCTTTCTTTCTTTTTTGTGTGTTGTTGGGGAGGTATTTATATCAGTTGGCTTCTAACCTCTTCTGAATAATTTCTGTGATTTCTATAATTCTTTTGTTTTTCTTGTTGTTGTTTGTGACGTACAAATAAACAAATTAAAAAATTCAAAACTTAAATTAGATATGTAATAATTTTATAAAACATGCTCAAACAAATTATTGATTTGTCACTTTATGGTAGGAGTAGAAAAATTAAACCAATATGAAATAATAGATTATTTGTTATAAAATCAAAACCCCTGTTCATCTATTGCTGCAAATATTTAATACTTAGTAGTAGTACATCATAAATATGTTGAAAGAATTAACTTAGTATATAATTTTTTACCATTTCCAAGTTGATAATAGTAAAGCTTTTGGTTTTAAAGTTTTTAAATAATTAAAAAAAATCTAGAAATGGTTTTAGTAAAAAAAAAAAAAATACAGAGAAATTAGTCACCTAAGGGAATAAGAAATGCAAACAAAAAAAATGTTTCATCAGGTTTTTCGTGGTGGGGTAGTTAAAGGGTTAAGCAGTTATCGATGCATTGGTGATGTTTGGAAACCTCACAGTCGAATATTAACTGTGAGATGAAACTCGATGCTTTATTTTGGTGCTGCAGACGCACAGTGACCTAAAATCAGTGCGGTGTCGAGTGAGGCCAGGTAACGCCGTACGCAGACTCTAGTCTTTCACACGCTGGGGAGTCTGGTGTCTCCCCCGTGACTGAGGATGAATGGGGCCTATTCTGCAGCCTTGTGTCAGGGCTCAATGGCGGAGCGGCGGTGGAAGCCGGACGGTGGGCCGGCGGCGGCGTGGCTTACCCCGGCACGGTGTCAAACTGAGTGTAGTCCTCAGGCGTCATGGAGGCCATCCGTAACTGGAGATCCCCTGGGAAGGTAAACACCTGCGCCGCACAAAAAAGACAGACAGGCAAAAAGTAAGACACGGGAAAGCAGGGATATTCACACAATCGACCTGAGGAATCATCCGAGTTTTATCGTATTGTACATGTTGAGGATTTCTACTTCACTGCTGTGTGTTTATTTCGATTTTACGACCCCTGTCTCCCCGAGTCATTAGGGGACTAAGCCTAAGGGGGGTAAGGTGACGCGTCTGCTACTCTGTTGTTTTCATTCTGATTTTTATTTTTATTCTCCCGTCGATTAAAGTGGTGCTGCAGGGTAAACTGTGCAAACCAGAATTGTGCAATTTGGAGGGTTGGTCCAGACCGACTCCTGCATGACAATAAAAAAATAAATAAATAAATTTTTTAAAAAAATTTTAAAAAATTTTTAAAATCACATATGTCCACCAGCAGAGGGCGCTATAATTAAGGCAGGTGCGTTTCGGATTATAACTCTCATACCATATGTTGCACCTTCAAACTCCATATATCCTCAGATTCACTGAATAGCGCTGAATCACAACCATTTGCACTTTAATTTTTTTTTTTGCAAAATCGTAAAAACTGGAAAAATACTTTTCAAACTCATCCTAGGTATTTTGTCAGATCTGCATGAATCTTGGCATGGACACTGTTTGTCCAGACCTGATCCAAAGTTATTCCAAGAATTTTGTTAAGTCAAAAAATCCCCAAATTAATAACAAAACCATTTCCTCTCGTCAAAAATGCATTTTGGCCTGTAACTCTCACACTGTATGTAGCAACTTCCAAAACCACATATCCCCAGATTTGCTAAATAATGTTGAATCACCTGGGATAGGACACACCCATTTCTGCCATAATATTTTTTCGCGAAAAAATATTTTTATACTTACTATATATACATATATAAAAATAAAAAACTTGTATACTTATAAGTTATTATATACAGTGAAATTGCTCTTTATTGTGTATTTTACTCTTTTTTTTTGTTTTTTGATTTTGTACTCTATTATTACTGCCCGTCATGCTGCTGTTACGATCCAATTTCTCAGTTTTGGGATCAGTAAAGTACATCTATCCTTCTATCTATAACTACTTTTTCAAACTCCTCCTAGGGATTTTGTCCGATTTGTGTGAATCTTTGCACAGACACTCTTCAACGTGACCTGATCCAAAGTTGTCAAAAGAATTGTGTTTTGTCAAAAAATGTGCAAATTAATAGCAAACCAATTTCTCATTGTCAAACTCTCGTCCTTTAAAGAGTATGACATCATCAGCTGTTACCATGGTGACAAACTGTACAAGCAAGCATTCAAAGTAAATGGTTCTGTTTACATTGTTATGGGATACCAGTGATTCCTATTCACTATAGACACTCATCGTCCTTCAGGGCCAACTTTATTGAGCTCCATTGGACCTGGGGGCCGAGTGGCAAGGGGGGGAGGCATGGCCCCCATTCATAACTGCTTGCAGTTGTAGTTCTCTTTTCTTTTCGTTTCAGTGGCTTCTTCCCATCACCTCACCCCTCCTGTACAGGGGTTTTGTTGGGTTACTCTTTTCTAAGGTAATTCCCCTCCAGGTTAAAAAGAGAAAGAGGAGAGAGAAAGGGCTTTAGCTATTGTAGGAGAAAAGTACAGCACTTTATTGTGTTGGTGAGACAATGGCATAATAACACACTGGCCGCTATTTTGGCATGTTCAAATAAAACCAGGGAAGGCTGAGCCCACCGCTGGCTCCATGGGATCAGGTGAAGATCCCATTGTTTGATGAGAGAGATCTGAGAGAGGAGAGGAGAGGGAAGCGAGGGAAAGGAGGAGGAGGAGGAGGAAGAGGAGGGGGTGTTGGGGTTTTAGAAAAGAGGGGGAACGTAACACGCACCTCCTGGGAACCATCCTTGAAACTCTCCGAGAAGGTGGAGTCTGGGGGGGTGCGGGACTGGGTGCTGGGGCTGAACTGGACGGCGCTGTGGGGGAGCTGGCGGTCGAAGACACCCACATGGGCGTCGGTTTCGGCGCAGTTGTTGGGTACGGTCACAGAGAAGCCGTGGGTGGGCACCTCCGTCTTGATGGGCGGGAAGTTTGGCACAGCAGCGATGGAAACTGTGACAGTCGTGTCTGGACAAACAAATGGGAAAAGCAGGAGCGTGATGATCAGGTGTTGTGTTTTGTATGCCCGCTCTTGTCTGCGTGGATCAGATAATATAAACAGACCTGGTGAAGGGAACTGGGTCCTCTTGTCCTGAGTCAGTTGAAGGAGATTGAACGGACCCTTCAGGACCTGGATCCTGCTCTCCATACCGGAATCCTGAAGTGGGGCGATTGGATGTCCAACCTGAATCTGATGTCTGGAGGAAGAAAACAACACACAGTGAAAGGGAATGAAATACAGTCATGGAAAAAGTCATCAAAATTAACAAGAAAATAAAGAAAACAGAATGGTCTAATAATTTTTTTCGCGATTGGAAGTTATAAAGTGGGCTGGACCAGTAAAATAATACAAACAATGGGATAAGAACATATGAATAATGTCAACTCCATAGTTTTCTATATGTTTTTGGGTGAAAAAGCCAAATTCCATAATGAAAACATTTACATCTCCGAACTGTACTTGAACATAACATGAACAAATATGAACAACCTGAACATTCTTACAAAAATAAGTGCAATTTTAACATTATGCTTTAGTTTATCATTTAAAGATTTGCAGAAAAAATTATTAGACCATCAAAAGTCATCAAAAACAATGGTTATGCAATCCAGTACTAACTCCTGTGTGTATCATGTGACTAAAACAGACAGAAAAGAAACCACTGTCTAAAAGCACTGTTTTTGTCAGTACAAAGTCATAGATATTGATGTAAGAACTTATGTGATTTTGGTTAATATCAAAAAAATGGATAGATATCAACTCTAAAATTAAACTACTATGAGCTATTTTTGTTGGTATTATCATATTTGTCTAAACAAGTATACCTTTAGTTGTACCAGGCATTAAAATGAACGAGAAATTAAACAAATCATAAGGTAGTCTGATAATGTTTTTCTGTGACTGTATGTTCAATCAATAAAATTTCACTGTTTAATTATTTGAATATACAAAACAGTTAAAAACATTTTTATTGCAGCAGTATTATCACTGTTATTCTGACTGATGATTGTGTCTTATTGTGTTATTGTGTACTTTCTACTATGAAGCACTTTGTGACTGATGACTATGAAAAGTGGTATAGAAATAAACTTTACCACTTGACATAAGAGACTCAATCATATGCCTCCTTCAAATCATAACTTAAACATTGGATGAAGGAAAACCAAACCTGAGACCATCAATAGATTGTCCTCAATGCGTTGTTTTGTGTGTTTTTATGATATTTTATCTTTTGTCACTTGTCTTGAGATTACAGATAGAAAATAGCACTGTTGCTGCAATCTTACAACTACAGTTGTTGTCAATATTCATTAATATGCACTGATCTTTATAAATAAATTTAAAAAATCCATTTACCTCACTTACGAATGGCATAATGACATTTTTACATGTATGCACAATGTATTACAAACCACAGTCATGGAAAAAAATCATTAGACTATCCTTGTTTTCTTCAGTTTCTTCATGTTAATGCTTGGTATAACTAAAGGTACATTTGTTTGGACAAATATAATGATAACAAAAATAGCTCATCATAATTTTATTTTAGAGCTGACATCTATCCATTTTCCATGGTTTTCTTGATAATAATCAAAATCACACAAGGTCTTACATCAATATCTATCACATTGTACTGACAAAAACAGTCCTTTTAGACAATCCATGTTTTATCTTCTGTCTGTTTTAATCACGATACACACAGGAGTTAGTACTTGATTGTTTAACCATTGTTTTTGATGACTTCCGATGGTCTAATATTTTTTTCCGTGACTGTATAATGTGTTTTTCCTGTCATATATTGCATATAGTTAGATTCAAGAAAGAATATTTGACTTGCAGCCCATCTTTAGCAAGAAAAAAGTTACAAAAAAAAAAAACAGAATCCATAACATCATCCACTATAATATTAAAAAAAAAAAAAAAGTTTTAAGTTTTAACATCGCCCAGGTTTAACTGTAACATATCCTATTGTATCATGCCATACTGTAACATATTGCATCATATCATAACATATCATCGTACTGTATCAAACTGCATCATTTAATATTGGATCATATCATATTATCACTAGCCTTTATCATGACATAGTAAGGTTTATTTATAGAGCACCTTTCACAGACAGAGGTCACAAAGTGCTTTACAGTGCAAAATAGAGTAAAAACAGTTAAGGTACAGTTAAAACACAAGTTAAAATACAATTGAAACAATTTAAAAGCAATAAAATCAGTCAGTGTGTGGCAGCCTTACGTCAGTTTGGATTAAAATGCCTGCTTGAATACGAATGTTTAAAATAGGAATGTTTCAGTAGGCATTTTAATCCAAACTGATTTTAAGGCTGCAACACACTGACTGTACATAATGTTTTCATTGCTTTTAAATTATTTTAGTTGTATTTTAATTTGTGTTTTAACTGTATTTTAACTGTGAACATGTATCTACAAAACCTATCACCATCTAATCAATTAAATCTAAATAACTGTTCTAAACCTGCATGAGAAATCCATCTGTACGCAGTAACACAACTTTATCCCTTTACTGAATATGACATTTTAAAGCTTTAATATTTGCCTCGCGTTTGTATTTTATTTTCCTTTACATAGAGCGAGCAGAACTTTGTTTGTGTCCCTCCTCAGACCGGAACAGAGTGGTATTAGTCTGTCCTTAGGGCAGAAATTATTACAGCTGTGAAAATGAAAACGTAAAATCGGGAAAGGCAGAAGACCTCTGGGTTTCTTTTACAGGGGGATTTAGATGGGTTGTCTCCTACCTTTTGTTGGGATCCACATCAGAGACCAGCGTGTCTGGCTTGCTCTGAGGTATTGTTCTCTTTTCCCTGGGCACCTGTATGGGAGGGTAAACACAGCCGCTCAGCATCTGACCACATCACATCCAACTACTCAGGTCATCCTGCTGTCTATATATGCGACTGGATCAGTTACATGACGTGTGCTCTGCCTCACAGATGTTCTGTAATGGTTGATGGCACAATGATTGAAGATCATATATACCTGTGTTTTGATTATACTCTCATCTGCTTCATTTAACAGCCTACACTCAGGGTTTCTGCTCTGTTTTTAAAAAGGTCAATTCTCCGTTGTTTTGTACCTTATAGTAGTCGTAGAGGAGGCCCAACGCCGCGGCGCTGTCTTCGTCTCCGTTGATGCTCATCATGGCTTTGGTGGCGGCCGTCAGCGGGTTCTCCAGAAACGACTTCCACGCTTCGTCTTCGTTGGTGAAGGAACGACGTTGGCTGCCATAACCCGCCTCGTTCTGCAGAACCAGGACGGCACGTTTACTGGAAGAGATGAGGGTTTTCAGAATTTATTTAACAGCCGCCAGAAACCAAAAGCACTGAACTAAAGTGTTTAATAACTTCTGATCCACTAATATTATCTTTACATTGAAATAATTCGTGTAAAATGTTGTTTATTAGCTTTCCGGATATGACATATTTGGATGTCTAGACGATTTGTAGAGAATGAGGAAACACCTTCTCTAGTAAAACCCACATATTTTGACAAATGACACTGGTTGTAGATGCTTGTTTTTATGTTCAGTTAATGACAAATTTTGCTGAAACGGTCACTTTTTCTTCAGTTTTCTTTGTTTAGACAGAATGCTCATTGAATTTACATCATATATCACATATATACAGTTGCGGAAAAAATTATTAGACCATCAAAAGTCATCTAAAACATTGGTTATGCGATCAAGTACTAACTCCTGTGTGTATCATGTGACTAAAGCAGACTGAAAAGACAACATAGAAAGTTTAAAAGCACTGTTTTTGTCAGTACAATGTCATAGATATTGATGTAAACTTATGTGATTTTGGTTATTATCAAGAAAACCAAGGAAAATGGATGGATATCAGCTGTTAAATTAAACTACTATAAGCTATTTTTGTTGTTATCATTATATTTGTTTAAAATGTACCTTTAGTTGTACCAGGCATTAAAATAGCTCATAAGAAACTTGAAGAAAACATAGGGTGGTCTATTAATTTTTTTCTGCGACTGTATAACTTCTGATCCACTAATACTATCATTACATTGAAATAATTCAGGTGAAATATTGTTTCTTAGCTTTTCAGATATGACCCATCTGGATGTCCAAAGGCTTCATAGTGAACATAAAAACACAGTCATAGTAAAGCACATGGAGTTTGGTACATGACAGTGGATGGAGACGCTTGTGTATATGTTCAGTTACGGATATATTTTGTTGAAAAAGTTACTTTAGCACCATTTTTGATGATTAGCCGTAATAACCTTGGAATTTACTCATACTTTTATTAACATTCATATAATTAGTAAATCAAACATGGGAAAACACCTGATTTAAAAAAAAAAAAAAAAATGCGGAATTCCGAGGGTAATATTATAATAAATAGTCCTAAATCACTTGAGAAAGGTTAAATATAGAGAAAAATTCATTTAGAAGTTGCCACAAAAATAATCTTAGGTCTTTAAAAGAGATTAAACCTTTTAGGAAAATTATATTTAGCAACTGAGAATGAGGAAACACCATGATCTTCTATGACAAAACCCACATATTTTGATGGATGACACTTGTTGTAGCTGCTTGTTTTTATGTTCAGTTAAGGATACACTTTGCTGGAAAGATCACTTTGTTCAGTTTTATCTCTTTAGATAGGAGGCTTCTTGAATTTACTCCGAGCTTTTATGAACACTTATATAATTACTGAATCAAAACATGAGAAAATACCTGCTTATCACTAAAAATGCAAAACGCTTTATGCAAATATTCCCTTTAAATGTGAAACTTTGGAACTGGGCAATCTACTGTTTGAAACATGGAACATCAAAGACATAAAAACTGCTGGCTATACTGTTGGCAGCCAGTAAAAAAAATCCCTTTCAAGGAAACAGTTAAAAATAGAACCACCCACCATTGTTGAATGGATTGGAATTGTCTGTGAGATTTATATTATGGAGAAGATATCTTTTTCCCCTCAAAGTCGAAATAGAAACATTTTATAGCATGTGGACCAAATAGACTGAGAATGTAAAACCAATCAGATCTGATTTCATTTAACTGTACTTGTGCTTTGTGTGAAACTATCCCCGTTTTTCTGTGACGTTTTGATTGTATGAGGTGGTGCACTCCCCTGTTCTGTTTTGTTTTGTTATAGCTTTAACTGGAATAATTAGGTGTTCGTAAAAGGAAATCAATGTGGACAAAAACACGCAAACCTTCTGCATCCATTCTTTTTTTATGTTCTTGAATGACTAAGGCTGTAATTATTAATAGATGTGATGGAAATTTGCCTCAACAAAACAAAAACAAAAAATACAAAATGCAGGGGACAATAATGAATGTGAGCATAAGTGAATGTAAAAACACAGTCATAGTAAAGCACATGAGGTTTAGTATATGACAGTGGATGAGACGCTTGTTTATATGTTCAGTTATGAATATATTTTGTTGAAAAAGTTACTT
Source organism: Fowleria isostigma (assembly GCA_029814645.1). Taxonomy (NCBI): domain Eukaryota; kingdom Metazoa; phylum Chordata; class Actinopteri; order Kurtiformes; family Apogonidae; genus Fowleria; species Fowleria isostigma. The sequence continues at coordinate 32,836,870 of JAPTGZ010000016.1, read as the reverse complement.
TATCACCATTTTTTTCTGATTTGATATATTAACCTTTGAATTTACTCATACTTTTATTAACATTCACATAATTAGTAAGTCAAACATGGAAAACACCTAATTTTCACTAAAAAAAATGTTAAATGCAGAGGATAATTTTACAATAAATGGTCATAAATCACTTGAGAAAGGTTAAATATAGAGAAAAATTTATTTGGAAGTTGCTGCAAAAATAATTCCAAGCATTTAAAGGTGTTTTTACTTTTTTCTAAAAAAAATTTTTTTAGAAAATTGTACTCCAAGTGATCCCTGTGACCCTAGTGAGGATAAAGCGGGTTCAGAAAATGAATGAATGA
>JAPTGZ010000016.1:32754908-32765833 GCA_029814645.1 Fowleria isostigma | reverse complement strand
TGTGTGTGTGTGTGTGTGTGTGTGTGTGTGTGTGTGTGTGTGTGTGTGTGTGTGTGTGTGTGTGCGTGTGTGTGTTTTTAGAGATTGTTTTAGGATTGTTGGTGAAAACTAATAACCAAATGTAACATTCATCAAATCTATCAGAGTCTGATCTTGTTAAAGTCTTGATGAGGGATAAAAAGTTTGGTGGTCAGATGTTCATAATTCATACTATCATACTAGCAAAAATAAGCAAATAGTACATATACTAAGAAAAACTAACAGTGTTGTAGACTTGAACTGTGCAATTGGTTAACTTTTTTAGCAGCAAATGACAGAGATGTTGGTGGTATATTTGTCATCACAATATCACAATATTATTTTAATGACCCCTGGAACTACGACTAATAATAATTACAGGAATTTGGGTGATCTGTTTCATTTAATATATGTGCAACCTACCTGGCCATAGCTCATTTTATTTGACAAGAAATCTCTTGGCATGTTGGATGTCTGCAATATACAGTAATTTAGTTTATTTTTTTTGATAATGACTGTGCTCTTTCAGATGTCAAAAGAATAACTACAGGCAGATTGTAATAAAAGGTTAAACGTAATGGATTCTTACGTTAAAATGTGTTTAAGTGGCCCTCGTAGCAATGAATAACATAGAGCAGTTCTTCAAAAAGCCTAATTCATAAACAGAGATAAAACACAATGTAAGTAAAAGGGAGTAGGTGCCACGCCCGCCTACGGCCCCTACAGCGTGTGGAAGAACGGAATGATTGGATGACCATCACCATGGCAATACGATGACGTTTTCTCTCCTGCTCTAATTGGAGGAAACCCCGTGGCCCCTGCCCCAGCCACTGCAGCGTTCAGGTCTGTCAAACCATCAGAAAGACCCACCTCTTTCCCCCGCGCTAGACATCTACTGGTTAACAACAGTATATCTTCCCGTCAATCAAGAGCAAATACGATTTACGATTGGAGGATTGTGCTGCAGAGGACCCGCCCTATTTTAGCAAGTTCAGGTGGATTTTCACTGCTGCTACTGTTCTTTGCCTTTCGGACCAATCTCTTCAAGTGAATCACTTTGTGGGACAGAATTGGAACTCAGTAGGTCAGAAACGATGAGTATTTCATTCTTCTCGGTTAATTTCAGGCTACAGTCGCCGGTTGATCGCTAAATGACAATTTGAAACCTGTTTGGTTTTTCAATGAGTTACTGGTAACGGTAAAGGAAGATTTTTTTTTTCTATTGTAAGGAGTGGCCCATGTAGGCTACACTAGCTAGCCGCGGCTAACGTGCTGGCTAACGCCAGCAGACAGCTTTGTGACGGGCTGCCGTGTGAAACGGGCTTTCAGCGAGCTAACCTATTTGCTTGAGATGCTCTTAGCCTACCTCAACCAGAAAGACTTGATTAAAATAACACCTTTTTCTGTACATTTATGTGTAAGATGATCTAAGTAGGACAACGAACGAATGGTAAAAATACTACCGTTCGATAGGAATTTGCTATAGCTAAAAGTGTCGATTTTAACGATTCATGACAGGGAAATAACACTGTGTGTAGGTCCAGCCCCGTCTGTACCAAGCGGCTGTGTGTTCATTGTACTTTAATGGTCGACAGATAATGTTTTCTGTTATTTTTTACATAGTTTGACCACCACGTAATTTCAGCAACTTTTTTTTCCAGCCTTAACGTTACTGTGGGGAAGACAATGGGGGAACATATGGATAAAGAAGACTGTATCTGCAAGGCGAAGTTGGCAGAACAGGCTGAGCGCTACGACGACATGGCATGTTGCATGAAGCAGAGAACAGAGTTAGGAGGAGAGCTGTCAACCGAGGAGAGGAACTTGCTGTCCGTCGCCTACAAAAACGTGGTTGGAGCAAAGAGGTCGTCCTGGAGGGTGATATCCTGCATCGAACAGAAGGGAGAGGACAAGAAGGGAGAGGACAAGAAGGGAGATGAGAGGAAGCAGATGACGACCAAGCATTTTCGGGAGACGGTGGAGAACGAACTGAAAGAAGTCTGCAATGAAGTTTTGGTAAAGTGTTCTATTTTTCCTTGTACTTGGTGTAGTATGGAAACGTGTTGACCTACCGGAAAATTTGCTATAAAAGCAGAGCAATACTGCCTCGTTCTGTATTTTAGTCCTAATTATGAGGGACACTAATGCTTTTTTAGTTTTTGTGTCGGGGAAAATTTTACATTAGAATTGCCATTAGAATCACAATTTCTTAAATAAGAGCTTCATTGTCGATTGTACATCTGTACACACTGATTTTTCTTTCCTATGCTAAACATTTTTACATGTTAATGTCTGTCACATGGCATCTCCTGTGTTCTCTCTCAGCTCTTCTGTTGTATAAATATGGCCTCTGAGCCCAGAGAGGACAAGGAAGTATTATGTAGTCCTCCCACTGTTCCTGTCTTTTGGGAATCTGGATTTAGAACAATGGGCTTGAAACCTCGTGAGGGTGTAAAGTGACAAAAGGTCAAAATAGTGACTACACCAGTAAGGTGTGTCTAAATGGGCGGGGAAAGAACTCGGGGGCATATGTGTAAAGATTTGCTCTGATGCTTGTTTTTTGCAAAGCCATTCTCATTCCAGTGCTCATGCAGTCCCATCTGGCAGATGGATCTCTAATGTGGTTATCCAAGTGCAAGAATTTGCATGCATAAATGACAAATGAATTGACTGAACAACCTATTGACACTAATAAGGCTGTGCTTGCTATTTTAAACTCACTCACTCCCTATTCTCCATATTCTAAGTTTGAAACACAAGCGATATCCACTGTTACTCTCTAATGCAACCACATGGATAGGTGTTTTAGATTAAAACCCTGCCTTGGATTTGAAATGATCTTTAAGGAAGTTCAGCAGTGAAATATTGAAATTGAAAAGTGTGAAATATTTTTTTATGGGCTACTATCTTTAAAAATGTACTGCAGAGCTATAGAGATGTTTGATTTTCAACCAGCTTCCCAAGTGGGTGCCCGGAATGATATGCGTCTACATCAGTGACTCAGCCTTCAGTGTTTCTGCTAGCGAGTGTTGACAGAGTGTGTGTCAGTCCTCAAGCCTGGTTAGTTTTGCACATACAAAGGCTGTGCAGACACTACAATAGACAAGCAGCTTGTGTGATCCTCTGTCATGATTTTTGCCAGTGCTGTATAATGCTCTTAAAAATGTGAAGCACAGTACTTGGGTGTCTATTACATCTAGTCTCCAATATATCTATTGGGCATAGACATATTGGAGACTCTCCAAGTTATCATGAAGACTTTTCTGAATTTTTCATATTTAGTCGTCAGCAGAATGTTTGGCTACAGGTCTGATGTTTAAAAATAAATAAAATAAAAAGTAGTATTGGCAGTTGCACTGAACCTTGGGGGTATGCTCAATTCCTGCATGACATATGAAGGTACTCAGATGCACAACAAGTCAGGCTTTCATGCAGCAGGACTGTTGGCTTTCTTGTGTGCACTGGTGACTGAAATTAGAGCTTTGTGTGAAAGAGAGAGGGGCAACTCCTTGTCTATTGTGCAGGGAATGCACTGAAAAAGGAATGCTCAGCACTTGAGACATGCGCATGTTTCGGCTTAGCCAATCTTTGTGTCACTAAATGACTGGGGAGTGGCTGCTCAGATGGGTTTTGCTCAGACAAGGCCAGCTTCATTCTTCCTGGGGTTCAAAAAGGGAAAATCTGTTTAAAGGCATGCTGCTCACTGCATTGCCTTTTAACCATGGCTGTCTTAATATTTTTGTGTTGGCAAGTGTTTTCATCCTGAGTGAAATGGGTGATCTGTTCTCTAAATTGGTTCACTTGAGCATAAGCCACAGTTTCAGTAACACAAATTAGGCCAAGTAAGCTTGTAATGGTCATTGGAAGACTGCAAACGGCTAACCTTGTCTGATCACAGGATGGCATTTGCAGCACATCCTTTTTTACATAATTACAATTAGGGATTTAAACAATCTACTATCAATTAAGAATTTGCTCGATTAAATTAGAATGATTTACTTTAAACTGTTTTGTTTTATGTTATGTACTAGTGCATAATCTCAAAAAACGGAGTAAAATTCCTTGTATTCTTGGAGAGATTTGGTGAATAAAGGCGATTCTAATTGTCAATCTGGCTCCATGGTATCAGGTAGTGATGCAAAGTCAGAAATACCCATTTCTTCTAAATGGGCCCTCTTCAGATCCCTTTATTTGATTTTAATTTCTCTGCAGAGATTATTTAGTTATACTCCATAAATGTCATTGCCTGGACTGTATCCCTAATGGTACAATAAATCAAGCATTAAGGAATATGGCATGAATATAAACAATATTTAGCTTTTGTTCTTATAGACCCTGTTAAAAGAGAAATTCAGGTTCTCAGGAAAATCACCACTCATCAACTAATCGATCAAGAAGTTCAATCAAGTAATAATTACCGAATTAATCGATAATTTACATCCCTAATTACAATTTACATTAATACATTTAATCACTACTACTCGAAAGTTGAAAGCTTTAAAACAAATAATTTTTACTTTCTCAGAAACACGTCCCTGTGAATGAACTCATGTTGAAATTCTCCTGAACCTGTAGTTTAAATTCCCCTCGATAATGACACAAGTTGCCCACCAATAACTTGCATGTCATAAATATTATCCATATCTCTGATCATTTGGTTTATGTTAACATAGTCGACATTTATCTTTCAAGACTGAGTAAATTTTAAAAGGGAATGAAAGAACGCTACAAAGTCTGGTTTAAACAAGTCATAAGAGTGTGTCTTATGAGAGTGTTATTTTTTTTTTTTTCAAGAGTTAATGCACATAGATGAAATGGAAACACACTTTTTTATATTTAAATGTAGCAAACATTAATGTGATTGATCAGCTATTTGCTTCCCTGATATTTTGGCTGAAAACATGTCTTGCAATACAGCAGGTAGTGTGGTCTTGCGGCAGCGACATTACAGCAATTTGAGAGGGAAAATGACAGAATGCTCTGTTTCCTCTCTGCTGAGCCATAGTAGCCTACAGAGCAAGCAGCTGATACAAAACCAACCAATACTGCTGCTATTTTTATCTATGCTACTTGGCGCTCTTGTGCTTTAACAGTGTTTTTATTTGTTCTCTTGTAACGTTAGATTGAATTTCAAATTGTTACAATTATTTGAAGCTTATACTTGCAGTGATGGTTTTTCTGCACCCTCCAAACCACTCAGTCCTCCTGCCCTGAATTGATGACCAACAGATCAGATGATGCCTTGACCATTTCACATTAAATTTATGAGCTGACCAAAGTGAAATAATTGCTAGGTTGCTAGCATAGTGGTACACAACATAAACAGGCAGATGAACTAGCCCTCCAGCTGTTTATTTCTCTGCCTGTTCTTCAGACTTTTGGTTTTGTTATAGAGACCTAATGTTTTTGTATGAATGTATTTATGTAGCAGACTTGTTTATGGAAGTAAATCTGTGCAATCAGATATTGAATTATTGTATTTAAGATTTTTTTTTTAATGGTTGTATTTTCTAAGTAGATTTTTGCATAGTTGATTTTGTTTGTTATAATTGAATTATTTTTTTTAACAGTTAAATTTCATAATAGGGTGACGCGGTGGTGCAGTGGTTGGCACTTGTGCCTCACAACAAGAAGGTCCTGGGTTTGATTCCAGCACCATGACTGATGGAAACTTTCTGTGTGGAGTTTGCATGTTCTTCCCGTGTCTGCGTGGGTTTTCTGCGGGTACTCTGGTTTCCTCCCACCATCCAAACACATGCACTGATAAGTTAATTGGTTAATCTAAATTTTCCATAGGTATGAATTTGAGAGTGGTTGTTTGTCTCTATATGTCAGCCCTGTGATGAACTGGTGAAATGTCCAGGGTGTACATGCATCAAGCCAGAGATCACATGACTCTCAACAGTGGTGAGTGGTAGCATCCAGCATGATGATGTAACCACGTCTGAGCATGCTCTACTCAATGCCTATGTAAGCTGCTACCTGAGCGATACATGATCTCTAGCATGATTGTTTGGGGGGGAAAGTTAAATTAAGTGACTTGGTACTCCATTAGTTTGGTCTGATCAAGGTGCTATATTGATTTTTGATTTTTTATTTTTTATTATTTTAAATTTATTTTTCCATATTGAATTTCAAACATTGTATTTAATAGGGCTGGGCAAGTTAACGTGTTAACTCATTAACGCATTCATCAAATAACACCGACAATTTATCGCCGTTAATGGAATTTTAGTATAACTCATTTTATTTTGAAAGTCTGTTGCTCTTGCGCTGTAAATACATGGGGACAAACCTTGGCATCCTCATACGTTTCAACCAATGACAGCTTTAGGGTGGGATTAAGACTCTTGTCAATCACTCATATCTGGAAATAGACTGGCTCTCCATTTCACGGGCCGGTGCGGAAGAGCTTCTGTCACTAGGACAGTTTGGTCACAGAAGGCAGACACTGGAGGAATATTAACTTGGACCCACACTCAAACATAGGCGATTGCATCACCTGTTTGAGCGTCTTTAGTTTCACTTTCACTTTCTGTTCATTGTAGACCAGACCTGACCTGTGAGAACCTTCACCCTCACCGATCTGGATGGACCCCCCCATCTGTATAGACTAAACCCCCATCAGATAGTTGTCCATCAGTCTTAGTTCATCTTCCGCCTGTCCGTCCATGGGAGTGGATTTCTTCTTCACTGTGGTTCTCCCCGAGGTTTCTCCTTTTTCTCCACTGGGTTTTGGAGTTTTTCCTTGCCGAGAAGGAGGGTCTAAGGACATTTTCCCATTTGTTTCAATGACTGTTTGCTTAAATTCTGTGAATACTACGGTGTAAAAAAAAAAAGTTTTTTAACAGCAGCATTGCATTAAGTATTTGAAACCTAAATACTATTTCACTTTTATTTTTAAGCAGTGCTTTGGATAAAAAACAATGCTGCTGTTAAAAATACCTTTTTTTTATTTATTTATTGAATTTATTTGATAGGGACAGATGCACAATAACATAGACAACCTAAAAAAACATCAGTCCCATGCGTGCATCATGGTGCTTATAGCGTGAGCTAATTTGCAGCACTTGTCCCTAGATGGGCTTTTAAGAACAGCTGATCTAAAATACTAGGAAGTAGAATAGTGGTAAGAAAAAAAAAAATAATAAAAAATAAATAAATAAATAAGAAATAGGTTAACAACATATTCAAAAACAGGCAAATACAACAGGGGGGTTAACACACATTAAGCATGATTACAAGTATTGATTTAAAGTATTTTCAAACCAAATGTTATTGGACTTTGAAGTTAATATTGAAGTTAAAATGTGCAAAATATGTACTTTTGCATTAATTATTGAACGCTGGATATAACTTTGCGATTAATCGCAGAACATCCATGCAGTTAATTGCGATTAAGGATTTCAATTTCTGCCCAGCACTAGTATTTAAGAATATTGAATGAAGAATTTTTTTTTTTTTTTTTTTGAATAATTGAATTCAAAGTATGAAACTGTGTAAAAATTCAACTACTCAAAAAAATTTCACCTATTGAGGGAAGGAAAAAAAAAAAAACATCAACAGCTATTCAGTATCTGAGACTTACTTCTACACTTGTTGTTCCATATCCTGGAGTGAAGTTACCACTTTCCTGTTTAGTTCTTGGTCAAAACCAGACTGTCTCCTTGGTGTCTGTGTGTTCGACCTGCTTAGAGCTCTGTAGTATGTGATGGGGAGCAGACCCAAACCCAGTTCTCTCATCTAGCCGATTGATAACAATAAATGGTTGTATGTCACCCCAGTTTTTAAGGCATACCTATGCATTTTTGACCTTTTGCCTATTTAATGCTATTAGATCGCTTTTCAATTGACACCAAGGTCATAGGTCCACATAACTTTCACTACCCTAACCCTCAGTCCATCATATTTGACACATTGATTCAGGTTGGATAGCTGAAAACTTATAATGCCAACAGGTAACACGCCAATTAAAAGTAACATGTATATTTCTGCGAGTCATGCTATCACGTTGCATCCGGATAGGAAATCGCAAAAACACATCGCAGACCAACATCTTGATTAGAATTCGAGTTGGTGAGAGTCCAATACGGAGCAAAACTGATAAGATCTGAGTTTAATTAACTGATGCTTTGGTTTTAATAATATGGCCTCAGGGTTAGGAAGAGAAAAGGCAGTGGTGGAGATACAGGCAAATTGGACAGTTGACATATACTGAACATTTTCTCAATATTTTGCAATTTTAACAGCTCTTTCAGTTTATGTGTCTGGTTTAGGTCTTGATGTGCCAGATGGATGTGTGCTTTTGGTTGAACATTGTCTAATGAAATAAAATTACCTTTTTTTTTTCTCCTTTGTTTTCACAGAACCTGCTGGATAAATTTTTAATTGATGAGGAGAGTGCTGCTGAGAGCAGGGTCTTCTATAAAAAGATGAAGGGGGATTACTACAGATACCTTGCTGAAGTTGCTAGTGGTGAGGACAGGACTGGTAAGTTTAGTTTTCTGTTCTGTTGTTTTTATTCAAAAATGCTTTATTCCTATCATTGATTTATGTGACTTGGACTCTTGTATGTGTGCAGTTAATTATATGTAAAAGCTAAACGGTGTTTTTTTAATCTTGTCCTCTTCACAAATTAAACGGTGTGTTTTGCCAAACCTTGGAAATGATTTCAGTTAGATTGATGTCAAGGATGTGACCATGGGGCCCCAACACGAGGGAAAAACAGAAGTGGGGGTGGGTGGGAGTGAATGGTGTGGGCCCCCTGCCTCCCTCTAGTCAGAATTAGCATTTGTACCATTGTGTATTTTCGATTTGTCCAATTAATTATAATAAACTGGTGTGCTGACTAAATCCACCCAAACAGATTTTTATACTTGCAGATTAATACACTTGATGCTTAAGTTTATTTTTTAGCACTGTTAAGTTATCTCTAATACAGCCTCAAGCATGTAGTGGGTATAAAGAACATATATGTAATCGGCATTATTTCACTGCAGTGTATTTTTTTTTTTTTTTTTTTTTTTAATTGCTGTTTTTTAATATATATTTTTATTGATCAATATGGCACAAAAGTCACAAAGTTAACATTTCATGAAATACAATTTTAGCCAACAGATAAATGTCAGTCATTGTTTTGTCAAAAAAAAAAAAATCAGCCATGCTTGGCCTTTTTTTTTTTTTTTCTTTTTTTAAACAAGTATACAAGAGGTAAGAATACCCACATAGAAAAAAAAAAGCCATAAAATCATACTTTGAAAATGAATAAGTAAAATTAATGTATAAAAGAAAGAAAAAAAAAAGTATAAAAGGAAGAAAAAATATATATACAGACTTAAAAAAAAGTGGTGCTTATTGTCATTTTAAATTTTTTTAATTTCATAAGTTTAATTTAGAACTAAACTCAAATGACATAGTTTCTAGTAGCAGAGATAGTTGTTAAGGTTCATGTTTTTGCTAAAATGTCAGTAAGAGTATGCTGGAATCTTAGATTTGACATTGTCAAATAAAAACTAAATCAGAATAGACTACAGCCAATATTTGTTTGTGTTTACTTCTGGGGAAGAATGGCTCTTTTCATCCCTCTTTAGTACTTGAACAGTACACCACCATTTTACCAACACAGCAGCATAATGCAAACAATGCAGTAATGACAGAAATCCACTGAATGCAATACTTGGTACACAAGTGTTTTATATGAAGACACATCGCTTTTGTTAACATGTAGCAGGCATGAAATTTGATGGAGGCAATAACCTCATAAAATGCAGAGAGTTTACTGTTATTTTCTGATTGATTTCCTTTGTCTGTTGCCAGAGGCCACTGACAAGGCTCTGGCTGCATACAAGGAAGCGTTTCAGTGCAGTAAGGACAACATGACCCCTACACATCCCATCCGCTTGGGCTTGGCGCTCAACTTTTCTGTCTTCTACTATGAAATCGTCAACTCCCCAGAACAAGCCTGCTCCATGGCTAAAACGGTCTGTTGACAAATATGCAGTACAACCTGTTACCTGGCTTTCATTGTCATCGTACAACTGCTCAATTTTTTTTTTTTTTTTTTTTAACTTGCAGGCCTTTGATGAGGCCATTGCAGAGCTCGACCAACTACAAGAGGATTCCTACAAAGACAGTACTCTCATCATGCAGCTCCTCAGAGATAACCTGACGGTGAGTATTCTGCTCACACATGACGATCACCCATATGTACCAATAGGGTTAGGCCAATCACAATAGTGGTCTAAAGGTCTTGCTGTGCTGTAAACAAAAATGCATAATCTATGGTCTGATGATGTCTTTTTTATGAGGCTTTGAAGTGTTGTAAAATAAACTATAATAATCACTCCCCTGATGAAGGAAAACGGGTGATTTTCTTTGAGTTAATGTCAGTCAGTCTTCTGGTCTCAAGTGTCTTTGATTTTATAACTTGTGACATGATGATCAGGACCAAAACATAAGTCTGTGAAGAAATTTCTGAGCCAAGGTGGCACCGGAGAAGATACAGTTCTGTGGATGTCCTTTTGAATAGCTTGGTGAAATTCCTCTAGAGCCTTGGTGGGGGGGGGAATTCAGAGATTTAAAACTCACATTTCATTAATAACTTGAATCTCGGAGCACAAACATCAAGGCATTGCATAATGTCTTGGTTAACACTTTGCTTTAGTGGCCCAGAAACATCTAACATAAATTAGGTTCTGAATTTTTTCATTCAATGAATTTCATAGGTTTTTTTTTTGTTTGTTTGTTTTTTTTGTTTATTAATCCATTTTAGACGGGTCAGTATATGGGTCGACCCCCAAAAAATCAATACAAAAGGTTTCGGTTGATTATGCTACCTTAAGATAACTCCGAGAGCTGAATTAACTTTTGCGTCAGTCTTTGACAGCATCTTGAAAATGACCCCTTTT
>JAPTGZ010000016.1:32735013-32748820 GCA_029814645.1 Fowleria isostigma | reverse complement strand
GTAGCTGGGATAGGCTCCATGCGACCCCCGTGACCCTAGTGAGGATAAAGCGGGTATGGAAAATGAATGAATGTTAATGAATAATGTTTATCTCAGAGCTACCAGAAGTACTTCAAAATACTCTCTGCACATTACAATAAATTCACTTTTCAGGTTCTGCATAGTGGAAGTTTTATGAATCTATTATATAAATGTGCATAAACCATTATGTATGTGCAAAAATACTCAAACATATACAGTTTTTGAAGTAGAAGCAAAGCTCTGCTGTAGTAAAAGCAGACATCTAAACATGTTGGTGTTGACCTTTATTGCATGTGTTGAATTCTTACTTTTATCCACAGAAATTTCAAGCTTTACTTGACCACCAATACAGACCTCTTCACTGACAACTTTAAAGCTGTGTTTGTTGATAAGCATGGGAGGGAAAAGAACTATGACGTCCAGCTTCAGAACTATTTCAGTGGCCACGTTGTTGGTGAGTATATTAAAGGATGCAGAAATATTGACACTTTTCAGTTCTCATTGGTTTGCCTTTGTATTCATTTATTGTGATTTATTAGATGACTCGATAGTAATTTTCAGCATTAATTTGTTTTCACAGGAGAAGAAAATTCACGCGTGCAGGCACACATAGATGGAGATGAGTTTTCTGCTCACATACTAACTGATGAAGCTGAGTACAATGTTGAGGTAAAAGCAGCTGTAACATTACTTAAGTGAACATTACATCAGTTCACCTGTTTTATCACATGAAGACCCTCAAAGAATCTTACAGCCAAAGTCAGCTCTTGAAGCCTGTAACCCTTTCTTTTATCGATCAGAGTTTTTCAATGCCTGTACAGTAGCTTCAATACAGCTTACTAAACGGTACTTTTTTTTTTTGGTGTTTTTTTTTTTTTTTTATAAATCTTAAGGTTTATTTTTTAGCTCATTTGTATTTATATACTGTCAAAGTGGTTTTACAACATAAAAAAATTTCCACAGCTTGAAGTTCTTAGTTAAACTATAATGATCTTTACACTTTAAGTAATGATATCTGGTATCGAGGCCTGTATGGGCGACATTGTGTGTTAATAGATTAGTTCAGATGATTTGGAGTGGAGTTAATATATGTTTAGTTGGTGTATTTGCTTCAGTAGAAGGCAATCTATTTGATTTGATTTATTTCTGTATTTTGAGCTTATGCACTCCATGTACAATACTTATTATATATATTTCATTATATGTACACAGATATACATAGAGAATTTTACATAAAAAAGTAAAAAATATACATAGAGAAATATAAGTAGAGAACATGGAGACATTGGTTGTAAATATTATGTGTACACAATACAAAATAATAAATGAATATATACTGCAATTTACTATTAAAATACAACCCTAGTAGCCCGAAAGGGAGTGAAAAGAAACAAACCTTATTTACTTCCACCCCCAGTTTTACTACTGAAACTTGCATGGCTGCAATTAAGTCAAATAAATTAGCTGTAAACACACATTAGTGCACCAAAACTAACTTTAACACAACGTACAGGACACAAATGTTCCCATGAAATAGGCTGTGGAATGGGAATTTAATTCTATTTTAAGTAGTCTTAAAAAGTCTCAAATTTAACTTGAAGAAACCTGAAGGAACCCTGTCTGTGGATATTATACTGACTAACAAGTGCCTCATACACCCCCTTGTCAAAATATCAGAAATAACCTTTTTAAAATAACATTTCTACATGAAAAATTTGACTCCTGACTTCTGACCTCTTTTTTTTCTCTCTCCATCTTACATCTGTTTCTTTTATCAGCCCCTGTGGAGGTTTACAAATTCTCCAATTGATGGTAGGCTGCTGGTGTATCGCTCTGATGACATCAAGAACCTTAGCCGCATTGCCTCTCCAAAAGTGTGTGGTTACATGCATGCACAGGCCACAGACCTGTTGCCACCAACAGCGAAAAGGGATTGGCAGGAGCAGGAGCAGGTGTACCAAGAAAACGGTGAGTGAGTCCATCTGTTCTGTTCACGCGATGTAAAGCAGGAGTCTCAAACATGCGGCCTGGGGGCCAAAACCAGCCTGCCATAAGGTCCACTCCGGCCCAAAATGCAAAAATTACACTGATGATATTAACAATCAAGGATGTTTAACTCATTTTAGTTCAGTTTCCACATACAGATCAATATGATCTAAAGTAAAATGATAGTATAATAACCTATAAATGGTGACAACTTCATTTTTCTAGTTTCAACTGGACTAGCTTTTCTCTTTTAAAGCAAACTAGTCCAGCTGAACCTCGAACAACTACCAAAAAGAACAATGACCTGAGCAAAGATGAAATTGTCTTTTTCAGTTACAAACTCCAAATTTTTATCAATATTATACTTATTACCACATGTTGGTACGTGTACAAATGATACGTTCCAGTGTAATATTGTTTAAATTGCATTTGTGTTTATTACAAATTTTCTGGGTTTTTTTTCTAGGTTATTCACATGTTTTTTGTGAAAGGATTGTTTTTCGTAGTTTTTTTTTTTTTTTTTTAATTGCACTAAAACAAAGAAAAGGTTGTCATTATTTATAGGTTATGATGCTATTACTTAACTGGTCCGGCCCACTGGAGATCCAGTTGGGCTGAATGTGGCCACTGGAAGAAATGAGTTTGAGACCACTGGTTTAGAGAGATCGACTGCATTCTCATTTGTGTCGGTGCATATGTAGGAGGAAGCTCGTGGCTAGAGATCACAAATCTCGTCCAGCTCAGGCTCTGAGCTTTAGGGCTGTTTGAAGACAGTTAAAAAGAGATAAGGGGGGGAAAAAAAAAAAGAGTGGGCGGTTAACAGAGATTTAAGGTTGAGCACAGGGAGAAGGCTGTTGTAGTGTGACAAAGGAGGTGGGCGTTAGATATTTAAAAGAGTGACTTTAACACCAGCCTTTTAATCTGTAATATCTGGTCTTTTCAATGTGCATACACACTACTGACAGATGAGTATTGTAGAAAAACTGAATGTTCTGTGATTCTTTTGTGCTGCACTGGGAATGTAAAGTATATACTAGTAATAATGTGCCAGATGAGATATCTCAAACACCTCTCACTGGCTCCTAGTTCAAAGTACTCACTGGGGATACGAGTTGAGGTGAATATTCTTATGGAGGAGGCATTAAAATTCATGGAGCTTCTGCTGCCCAGTGAGATAACTCTGAGTTGTCATTGGTCTCCCACTGCTTGTTGCGCAAAGCAGATCAGCGCACATTCACATTCTTAGCAGTGAACATGAAATGTCTGATGTAATCCTCAAATGAGATATCTTATTATTTTTTTTTTTTGCTTAAGTTGAGGTTGTATAACTTTATCGTGATTTACAGTCGCGGAAAAAATGATTAGACCACCCTATGCTTTCATCATTTTCTTGTTCATTTTAATGCCTGGTACAACTAAAGGTGCATTTGTTTAGACAAATATAATGATAATGAAAATAGCTCATAACAGTTTAATTTCCAGGGTTTTGTAGATTATAATCAAAACACATCACATCAGTTCTTACATCAATATCTATGGCATTGAACTGACAAAAACAGTGCCTTTTATTCATTCCATGTTTTCTTTTCTGTCTGTTTTAGTCATCATACACACAGGAGTTAGTACTTGATTGCATAACCATTGTTTCTGATGACTTTTGATGGTCTAATCATTTTTTCCACGACTGTATATCATCATCAGGTTTTATGTGATTTATATTCCATTTATATTTATTTAGGATTGAATTATTTATAGATATACATTAAGTGGAAGAATATTAGTCATTTCTGTGTTTTTGGGGTTCCAGTTTCATTCTTATAAACGCCATCTCAATTCAAATGTCCACTTGAGCTCCAGCATATACCGACTTACAAATTTACAAAAACAGTTGAATAATTTATTTACTAATTAGGATAAAATTTCACAGTTGTGAAACAGGACAACATAAATCACATTTCTATTTTCTCCACATTATTTATTTTTGCAAATATGCCTAATAATAAACACAGATCTAAACCATGATGAAAACCAACAATCAAAACAACAAACCAGACAAAGACAGAATGTTAATACCTTCACAAATCACGTTTCCATGATTCAGCACCACATTCCTGCGTCTTTCAAAATATAGACGCAATCTCACCGTTCAGCAACAGTGAAGCACACAGTTTTACTGCAAAAAGAGGTAATACCTAAAACACCTCATCGCATTATTTCTTCAGTGCAGAACGGAGGCAGAGTTAAATCAGTTCACAGAAAAACAAAAAAGAAGACATGCTGCTAAATGTGAAAATGAGGGCAATTAACAATGGGATACTGGAGCATGGCCTCATTATTTAACTTCTTGATACCTTTATGTAAGTTTCCCCTTGACTTATATATGCTTGAATAAAGCAGTGCTTATGTAACATTGCGTCTTCTCTTTCCTTTGCTTTCCTGTGCATCTGTTTGTGATTGTTGGTTGTTGATCATAGACTCCCATCAGCGAGAGAAGAGACAACTCCACGACCATAAGAAGAACACATGTCCCCTGTTGTTGGTGGCAGATTATCGCTTTTTCAGGCACATGGGCCGTGGACAAGAGAGCGTCACTCTCAACTACCTGGTATGACTTCATGGTCATGTTTGCAATGATTCACCATATAAAGGTTTAGTTCAAGGGTGTCAAACATACGGCCTGTGGGCCGAAACCAGCCCATCAAATGGTCCAATCCAGCCCATGGGATGAATTTGTGACAACAAAAATAAAACTGACGATATTAACGATCAAGTGTTAAAATCATTATTATTTAGGGGCCACGTGCAGCCGAGTTCGATCTCAAGGAAAGTACTATCACAATAACCTGTAAATAATAACTATTTTCATAACTGATTACTTAAAAATATTTATATTTTCAAACTCTTTTCTTTTGAGCTTATGCACTCATGTACAATACTTATCATATACATTTCATTCTATTTACACAGATAGAGATTTAGTTTTAAACACTATATACATAGAGAATTTTACACCAATATGCATAAAGAAACATACATAGAGACATTGCTTGTAAACATGTGTAACAATCTCCATAATACATGAATATATGCAGCAATTCACTTTTAAAATACAGCCTTAGTAGCCTGAAAGAGAGTGAGAAGAAGTAAATAATAATTTACAGATCTGCATTTGATACCTTTTAAAAAAAAAAAAAAAAAAAAAAGTCTTTAAAGGTATTCAGTTTAAAATGGTAGGTTTTAAGTTCTGTTGTCATAAACTTGTTGGCTCCATTATGTTTAAATGTGTCTGTTAAATGTACAAGCGGCAAATAAAGTAACGTTAATCTACTCGGTTCCACCTGTTCCAACCTGACAATTTATATTGAGATTAGGAACCAGTTATCACTAATTTCAGCCTCTGGTGACAGATGGCTTGGGACAGTAGGAATCAAGGTTTTAGAGTACATAAATACATTTTCCTGAATTCTAGGTGTCACAAATTTTTGCCAGTATGGCCATGAGACAGGCATTGAATTCTGTTCTAAGTAGTTTTAAAAAGGTAAAAAAAAAAAGTCTTAAATTTAACTTGTAGAAACCCTGTAATAAGCTGAGGCATAATATTATTAAAATTGCACTAATTTTTGTTGTTCATATTATTAACATTTAAAAAAAAATATTTCGTAGATGTAAATATTTTCATAACGTAATTTTACTTTTTTATTGATTTGGTCCACTTGAGATTATATTGGGCTGTACGAGCTTAAATCATTTTGACACCCCTGGTTTAATTTAAACAGATAAATCTGCCATTCATTTTAAGTGTGGATAACATACCTCCATTTAAATGAACTGTTTCTTGTATTATTGGTTATATATTTCTGGGTGCTAATCATTTCCTATGTCTTTGGATTGTTGTGTTGTAGATTGAGCTGATTGATCGAGTTGATGACATTTACCGGAACACAACTTGGGATGATGAGTTCAAAGGCTACGGAGTTCAGATCCACCAGGTGTGTGTGTGTGTGTGTGTGTGTGTTACGATCTCATCATTGTATTGTTGTAGTTATTGTTAAATCTTGGCCTCTTGACCTATGATCATTAATCAGGGCTCCTAGCAACAACATGGCTTTGATTCAAGACTCAACATCTGTCCCAGAAGTGGATCTGAGAGTAACACTGTCTTTCGGTGTATTAAGAACAGAATTTTTATGAAGAAGTTAAAGTTTTTGTGTGTGCCTTGTGGGTAATTAAATTTATTCCACAGGCTTGTGGAATGAATGGAGGCACTGTTTGTCATACTATGAGCGCTGGGCTTTTCTCACTGAAAAGACATGCATTTATTTCACTACGCAGTTATTTCCCAATCTTCTTCACTCTAAATGTCATAAAGAACTAGATGTAATGAGCTGCTTTTAACCACAAATAGATTAGGAAAGCTTTTATGAGAAGATGTACTAAAAATTCAATCTCAATGTCATGGCAAATTATGTTTTAGTTTGATCTGAATAATTCATCAGCGATAAGGACATAAAAATTTATCGAGTATGTTTTATACAGCAGGACTTTCTTTCAACTGTGGTACAAACCATAAATGATTAATGAATGAAACAGACAAATGACTTTAAGAAAAATCGAATTATGTTTTATTATACATGGAAAATCATTTGTAAATCTTGTCTTTGGTTACTGTACTTAGATAATTATCAACAAGGAGCCTACAAGGCCTCCACCCGGCCGCCATACTGCCAGCTGGGTCCATTATAACATGGAGAACAGTACAACAGGACAGGAGGCCTGGGACGTAAAGAAACTTCTGGAGGTAAGAGAATACTCGATTTCAGGGGTGGGCAATTAATTTTCTTATGAGGCCATATAAGAAACTTGTGACAGTTGTTAAGGGCTGGACCAATACACCTGCAGCTCTGCTCAATATATATCTATAAAAACAGTAAATGAAACCATGCAATGATACAATGAAAATGTGGAGCACAGAATACAACTATTTAATGAATATTCACAAAAACTTTTTTGAGAATGCGCAGTAGCATCTCCACATTAACTTTACATGAAAAACAATGATGCATCTGGCTTTGTTTGTTTGCATATCTCCGTTCTTTTTTTTTCTTTACCTCTGACTCCAGTGACAAAATACTAAGATGTCCATGTTTTGTTAAAAACTCTGTATTTTGAATAATTTTTTTTTTTTTTTTTGGTGTTTGTGGACATCTTCATGGGCTGAAACTGAACATCAAACTTAACCATCAGTCCATTTACCTTATGCTAAGTATGGAAAAAGTATGTACAAAACAACATGAATTTGGCAGATCCTTTAAAATAAAAGCAGCGCTGTTGGCTTGGTTGCATCCATTATGGTGATATATTTGCATTGACTTTTAATTTCCTAATGACCTCATGCGGGCCAGTCAGGCAGCCATCGGGCTGCATGTGGCCTGTGGGCTGTACAATGCTCAGGTCTATTCTAGATGAATAGAGAATATCAACATATGTGGATTGAAAACAAAGAAACTGAGTTCATGTTTGAAAAATGTGCAAAATCTTGTGTGGTTCGAGCAGTTATTGTGGTTGTCTGTAATCTTACCACGCAACTATTCACCTCAAATGCAGTTGATATTTGTGTTTGCTGTCAGTTGACAACTATGTATATAAAATTGTTGATAAAATTTTTCTCTGTGTTTCTTAGCAATTCAGTGCTGATATAGCTGACAACGCCTCCACTGTGTGTCTGGCCCACCTGTTCACCTACCAGGATTTTGCAGAGGGGACGCTGGGGCTGGCCTATGTGGCCCCATCTAAACCTCATGCTTTGGGTGGACTCTGCCCTCGAGGTACGTAGATAATGAAGCCTTGGTTGAAGAGAAATTGTCATACACATGGGTGCTTCTATAAAACTGGTTCCTAAAAGCAGGACAGAGGGGCTAAAAATTCAAACCAGATATGTAGACTAATGTAATGAAGAAGGTTGGAAGCACTTTGGGTCCATTTTGAAAATAAATATTTACTGAGATAAAAAAGAAACTATTTTCAGATACTAGAAAAGCACTTGGAGAGCACAGACCTCCACCAAGCATGATAGTTCCCCCCATATTGTGACTCACACCAAAGTAATAATTCTTCATGTATTTGTATCAGTGCTCTGACTTTTTTTTTTTTTTGTGGAGTTGTATGCACAAATGCTGAAACTGGTCCTATCGCCCAATGTTAAAGAATCCTTCAAAAAAAATCCTGGAATTTTCTCAAAATCTGTCCAGTAGTTTTTGCATAAAGTTGCTGACAGACAGACACACACACACAGACAGACAGGGCAGCACACTGCCCTCATACCTGGCCCCTCCCCCTTCCTCACACACAGCTCAGTGAAGCGCAGGTAGCCCCGCCCACACCCACATGGAGAATTCAAACCGATTTAGCTCATTTAGACAGAAGTAAAATGTCAAATCACTCCCAAAATCTAATCGATTGTTCCTTGTGTCATCTTCATCATGTCCTGAAAGTTTCATTAAAATCCGCCCAGTAGCTTTTATGTAAAGTTGCTAACAGACAGACAGATGCCGGTACCGGTACCGGCATACACTGAGTGGCAGAGGCACGAGGAGGGGCCAGGCACTCAAGAAACACAGCGGAGCAAGTAAATGTGTGCACCTAATTAGCGCATTTGAATGGGAGTAAAATGTCTGATCACTCCCAAAATCTAATCTAAACAGTGCTTTTAGCCATTCTATATTTTCTTTTCTGTCTGTTTTAGTCACATGATACACACAGGAGTTAGTATTTTATTACATAACCATTGTTTTTAATGAGTTTTGACGGTCTAATCCCTTTTTTTCTCCGACTGTAGGTAACTTTTCCTGTCCCAATTTTGGTCCCGACTGATGTGATTAATTAATTTATTTATTTCTAATAGTAACCCTGCCAGGTTAGATGTCAAGCCAAAGCTGTTTAAAGAGAGATGATATACTTTGTCAAAAAAGAAAATTACCAGGTGGTCTCAGGTACATTTTTATCTTAATCTTTGGGTTGTTTCCAGTGTGCCTGAAGACCACACTTTTCCTTTAATTCCTAAACTTATTGCTATTATAAAACATAATTTTAGATGTTTGTAGCATAATACAATTTACATTATTGTGATAAAAAGAGAAAAATAAATAACCACAAGTAGGGGTGTGTATTGGCAAGAATCTGGCGAAATCACAATGCTGAGATCACGACACGATATATCGCAATATATCACAATACAAGGCAATATTTTTTGCTTTCTTTGTTTCTTTTTTAAAAGATCATTTCCTGGGAAAATTGAATTACACACATTTTTATTTGACCAGAACAGGAATTAATGCTATATCACAAAACTTTCCTCTGTAAAACTTAAAGTACAGGATTTAGATAAATAGTTTTATCTGGTGTTACCATTACAAAGAACATGCACAAAAAATTCATAAACAAGATTTTACAGGCATAACTGTTTAAGATCCTGTTTAAATGTTCATATTCTATTAACTGTGAAAATAATGCATAGTGGACAATGCTGTCAATTTAAAAAACTACACACATGACCTATAATATCACAATACTACTGTTGTAGTATTCAATCCCTCAAGTTCTTGTGTTTCAGCAGATCTCAGATATGACTAGGGGTGTAAGAACGTATCGCGATATTTAATTTCAGGATACCGATACAGTATCCTGAAATAAAATATCATGATATATTGCGAAACTGATATATTTTTTTACACACCTAACCATGAGTATATATATTCCTGTATACATAGTGATAAGATGCTGTGCTGGAAAATTTTGAAAACGACCCTCAATTCTTTCCTCCATAAAGATGACATTTGACGGTCCCCGTATTCTTAATAATGAGTTTTGACACCTCTGTTATTTCACTAAAGATGTGATTTGACGACCATTAGAGCAGGTTCTGTTTTTTCAAATGTAACAGAGGCTGTGATGGTTGGAGGTGACCACAACCCATATTAGGCCAGCCAATAGAATTAAATGATATATTTTCACTGTTTTTTCCCAAAATTTGCCAAAGTGGTGACAATTGTGGTCACTGGAAAAAGAAACAACACATCGGAAAAACAATATGTTCCATGGGTAGCCCTAATAACATATATATGGGTTGTCCCTAGTTGGTGTCCAAGGGGGAAAGAGTTAAAAGTGCTTGAAAGGTCCTTGAGTTTGACCTTGAAAAATGTGTGTGAACCCTGGGTCTGAGAAAATACCCTAAAATGAGTGGAAAGTCAGCGATAACAGCACAGATACTGACTGTTTCTTTCTTTTGTGGTATTTTGTAGCATACTACCCATCTGCCTCTGCCAAGAAACCCAGTTACCTCAACACGGGCCTGACCAGCACCAAGAACTACGGCAAAACCATCTTAACAAAGGTCCGTTTTCACTTGCTTTTCCAAAACATATTCTTTCACTGAATTAATTACGGGTTGCATTTGGTTTCAGTCAGGATGTTATGTAACATGTCACTCCTGCCAAGTTTATAGTCTAAGCAGAACAGACTCACCTTGTGGTGTGGGTGGTGTGACTAATGATTTTATGTCTGTTACATTTACACAAAACAAGTATCGGTATGCTGCATGTTCCTCTGCACAGTTAACAGCTCTGAGCCGAGAGGATTGTCAGGGATCAAGAAAACACCCACTGTTTGACACATACATGATTGTTGGCTGTGAAATCTATACTGTACAGACTGTAAATGAGTTTAAAATAAAAAAAAGAGCATTCCTTAAACATAACTGTCTTTTTATTCGTCAAGGTTGACAGCATTTGTTAGCTGATAATATGATACAACCTCCTGTGTATCCATGTCCCATTAGGAGGCAGATCTGGTGACCACTCATGAGCTGGGGCATAACTTTGGAGCAGAGCACGACCCCGACAACATTCGTTACTGTGCTCCCACTGACGACCAGGGTGGGAAGTTTGTCATGTACCCTATTGCTGTGAGTGGAGACCACGTCAACAATAAGGTACCTTCACAAAAAGCCACAATACAGAATTGACACTTAAACGCATATCATACACAACAGACTTTTACTAGTGAAGAAGGTACAATTGATGGTGAGTGTGAATTTTTATTTTGCGCACATGCCACTTGTCTGCGAGTTCCTGGGTGTTGAATAACTGTGACTCATGGGTGTTGCTGTGAAATGTAACCGCAGACAGTTAATATTCCTCCCCCGCCAGTGGCCGTAATGCCTAATAAGTACAGTACATCACTGTGTCAGCAGTCTTAAGGGGAAAAGAGTAGATTTTTTTTTTCCCTTGAATGATAGAAAGTGCTTCAATAAAAATGCATTTAACAACCATGAAAGCTATGTTAAAACACAGAAACAAGGCACTTTCTATTTGCTTTACTTTTTTACGTGGACATTGTATTTGAAGCTATTAGTTTCACACTTTTTTGCTAGGTGACTTGTGTAATTATTTCAAAGTGATTAGTTCCGGTCCATTATTATGATGATGACTGAGGTCCATTTGAAGCTGTGGTAACAAGCTATGTAAACATACACCTGTGAACGTATTAGGTGAACATATTACTGACTGCACCGTATTCATTGTTTTCAAATATCAGATTTTTATTGGTTATCTTTATCAATTGGGTCAGAGATTGACAGGACAGGAGGAAGATAAACAAAATGAATTGGTGAGAAACAGACACTAGAAGAGTCCAAATGAGAAGCTATGAGGGTTGGTCTGTTCTGCATTTTTAGAATTGTTGCACAGAGAATTGTACAAAAAGCCCAGTATTACTGGCCTACATGTTGAGGAATTGCCTAACACATCAGACTGATGACACAGCAAAGAGATGAATGGTTTATCTAGTCATACTGTTGATGTAAGATGCTGGTGGAGTATCCTTGTGTTGTGTAATTAAAACACTTTTCTTGAGTATAGTAAACCTGTACTAACAGAGCAATATTAACATAACTGAACACTACTTTAACTATGGCTCATAGTTAAATGGCAATATACACATAAATGTTCCTATTATATCTAAATTTCCTGGAAACTATTCTTCTAAACATCACTAAAGTACTACATTGCTCGGCAGAAGATAAATGACTGATATCACTACATTACCATATTTCTGTTGACTTGTTTTCATTTTATGAAACCTCGCCAGTATATGCTGTACTTTCATCAAAGCGGTAAGCTACAAGAGGCCAGAACGAACGGAGGTTTTAGAACCCCTTCTCACTGCTTAACTTGGAGGTCTCAAACTTATGTTATTAGGCTGTATGTGTATGTGTAGATCATTAAAATAATAACATGATAATATATAAATAATGTCAATTCTAAAATGTGTATGTTCGACTTCTATTTTTTAGAGTGAAAAAGTAAAATAATATAATCAAAATGTTTACAAATACAAACTGTCCTTCTAAAAAATGCGAAAAACATGAACAACCATAAACAAAATAAAATTTATTAAGAAAAAAGTGCAATTTTAACAATTTATGCTATTAATTTGCCTCAACTTCTCATTTTCACATGTTGATTATAACTTACAGGTCACAGTGGCTTGAAAAAATATACACAACTTTTAATAACAGGTAAAATATTGTTAAAATTGTACTTAATTTGCTGAAGAAATTTCAGATTGTTCATATTTGTTTAGGTTATTCACATGTTTTTGAAAAAGACAAGTCAATAAATGAAAGCCTTTTTGTTAAAATTTTTTTTAAACACTAAAACAATGACAAAAATTTGTTTTTCATTATTTATAGTTCATTATGATAGTAACAAATTTTACTGGTCTGACCCAAGTTAGATTAAATTGACCTAAAATTATTTAATATTCTTGGTTGTTAATATCTTCAGTGTCATATTTGTATTTCACAAATTCATCCCGTAGGTTAGTTTGGACCCTTTGGCGAGCTGGTTTTGGCCCCCGGGACGCATGCTTAAGATCTCTGCTTTAACTGTTTTAAAATGCTATAGCCTCTTAAGGTTCATTGCTTTAGTCTTTTGTTATGAACACTTCTCAGATACATACATTCAAGTTGATGTTAAACTTGTTTCCTCTCCTTTTCTTCCTGCAGCGTTTCTCCAACTGCAGCAAGACCTCCATCGGAAAAACACTGCGTTTTAAGGCTCCTGTGTGCTTCAAAGAGAGGAACAGCAAGGTATGTGGGAACTCCCGGGTGGAGGAAGGGGAGCAGTGTGACCCGGGGCTGCTACACCTCAACGATGACCCGTGCTGCACATCGGATTGCAAGTTCAAACCTGATGCTCAGTGCAGGTAAGATTCTTACATGACAAACTGTCAATTTAAGCCTCCCTTCAAGCTAAAATTATGCAATAAAACGTTTGAAAGTCGTTGGTTTAGTTTAGTGATCACACATGCATGTTTTCTTCTTTTGTCCCTCTATAGTGACAGAAACAGCCCGTGCTGCAGGAACTGCAAATTTGAACTAGCAGAAACACGGTGTCAAGAAGCAATCAACGCTACATGTAAAGGCATATCCTCCTGCACAGGTGAGTCCCTCCTGCCGGTCAAACTCAACAACTGTACTGATCATCTCCTAAACAGCTGTTTGTTGTAGTGTTTGGTACTGGGAATTTTTTATTTATTTTTTTTTCACAATTTTTATTTATTTCTCGTTTTCATCAGTATAATATAAGACAATCTCCTCAAGTTGAGGAGCAAAAACAAAGAACAGAAAGCAAAAAGCAGAAAGCGAACGAATGATAAGACCAGCCTGTGATTGTGTGAGAAAGTGTTTAGGACCCTTAATAGTTTCTGAATGTCAGCCATTTTCCCCAGTTTTTTTGTAAAG
>JAPTGZ010000016.1:32541997-32552365 GCA_029814645.1 Fowleria isostigma | reverse complement strand
TTTTTTACTTGATTATTTTATTTGATCAAAATTAAAAAAAAAAAAAAAAAAAAAAAAAAAGTAAATAATGCATATCTACATTTATGACTTCAAGTCTTTAAAAGGTATTAAATTTGATATGGTAGGTCTTAAGTCACGTTGCCATAAATTTGTAGGCTTTTTTGTGTTAAAATGTGTTTGGGAAGTGTCCAAGCTGCAAAGAAATTAACATTAGGTGACTCAGTTCCACCCATTCCAACCTGATGATTTATATTTATACTAATATTAGGAATCATTTATCTCTGTAACTTTGCAGCCCCTGGTGAGAAATAACTCAGGGTGGTGCAAATCAAGCCAATGGGGTAAATAAACACATTTTCCTAAATTCTAGGAGTCATAAATTTTTGCCAATATGGCGGCGAAATGGGCATTAAATTCTATTCTAAGTAGTCTTAAAAAGGTCTTAAAAAGTCTTAAATTTAACTTGTAGAACCTTGTATTTACCACTAGGCTATAAAAGTTGCTTTGGAGAACATGCATTGGTTCAGTTCCATAAACCAGCGAGTGCAGGTTGGTCTTTAATCCCTGCTCTTTGTCAGGTTCTGTGTGATGTTAGTTCGTGGTGTGATTAACAGGCGGGCTTTGAAACAGGAAACTTTCCCACCCAATGAGTCAAGCGTGAGGTTTAATCTCAACTTAAGTCTCCAAACAAAGGTTTTCCTGCTCCGGAGGATAGAAATGTGATTACACTTCCAAATGCACGGCTTCTAAAGTTTACCTGGACGGGCCAGGCGTGTCATTTCGACCAGCGGGGGTTTGAGTTTCAGGACGAAGCCATGTGAGAGGCTGATGCTAAGAGTGCATTTTCACTTCAGGTATTTAACGTCTGCCGGTGAACATGTGTCTCTGTGTTCTGGTCTACATGCTCAGGCCTGTGCACATGTGGGGGTGAGGTTATAAAACACTGAATATAACAAAGAACTCCAGAGCAGGCTGGAGGAAAGCTTGCCTGTGAAAACTTGTCGGTTTCCAGTAGCTCCAGTGCTGACTCCCATTTGCCGACAGTAGAGCAGTGTGGATGAGGTCACTGCTGCACAACACAAGTACAGTCAGGAAAACATAATAGAACACCAGTGGGTTGGTTTACCTCGATGCCCAGCAGCGACTGTATCAGTCTGAAGGCATCTGTATCCACGTCCAGGTGGATTGATGACCCCAGAATGGGGCTCCAGCGACCCAAGTGAGGATAAAGCAGGTTCAGAAAATGAATGAATGAATGAAACACTGAACTTACCATATTTTTCGGACTATAAGTCACTCTGATGTATAAATTACATCAGTCAAAAAATGATGGCTCCGTGGTAGAGCTCTTGCCTGCCACACATAAGGCCTGGGTTTGATTCCCGGCCAGTCCCAAACCTGGTTTTCAGGAAGGCCATCCTGATGTAAAACCCTGTGTCAAATCATCATGCAAATCCAATTCACTGTGAAGATCCCGTAAGGGAGTAGCCGAAATGGCTGAAAAACAAACCAATGATATGGAATTTTGAAATTTCAAATGTGAACCCTGTAATGAGACATCAACATATTGAACACAGTGGATTGCTTCAGAGTGTGTTGAAGTAAATATTTCATCACTAGACTGGTTTTCTTCCTCCTTATTAGAACATTTCCATTTTGCTCTCTTGCTATATTTTTAGATTTTTTCATTTTTAGACTGTAAAATGCAGACTGCAGTTCCCTCAGGAACACAATTAAAAATGCAGAATGTAGGAGCTGCATCAAAATCAAAATACACGTCTTACTAATTTGCTTGCAGCATAAAACACTGTAATTTTTCACCTCTTTATCTATGAAATGGTTAATTCACAGGTGTAGTTAAGTGGCCTCGGTAACCCTTTAATGCTACATGTCTGGACATTAGTGGCCCAAATAGTCAGGGTATGTAAACTATTATGGCCTTGTGAGTGATTTAGGATACTGACCGTGAATGACATCATCTGACCAGTATCCAAAAATAAACAAAAAGTTGAATATCATATTAAATGCCATACTCTTCTGAGGGCTATGTACATTTATGGACAGAGCTGCACTTGTTTTGACCACATCATTCTCTATTTATATCCCGCTATGTTTCACCACCTGGTCTGGTATCCGTCATTTCCAGGCTCTAAGTGACTCGAGTTAAACAGCATGAATGTGTTCTGAATATAGGAAGTTCATTACAGATGTTTGTGGCTTCGTCTGTCCACGCGTCGGTCACATTAACCCTACATGAATTAACTCTTTAAACCAGGGACGTCAGTTTTCAGCGCAATATGATCTCAAGTGGGTTGGACCAGTAAAATAATAGGCATAATAACAATTAAACAAAAATAAAAAACATTCTCTTTGCATCAGTGTGGAAGTTAAACTACAATATAAAAATGGGAATAACCTGAACAACCATGTACAATGTGAAATAAAGGCTATATTCAAAAAATAAGTGCACTTTCAACAGTATTATGTCTCCGCTTAATATTATCACACAGTTCATTTATAATTGTAGAAAAACACATAGTAATGGGCATTATGTTTTAAAATTGCACTTATTTTTCTAAAGACATTTCAGGTTATTCACATTTTATTGTGACAGGATAGTTTATAAATGTAAATATTTTCATAATACACTTTTACTTTTTTTCCACATGAACCCATAAAGGCCCAGTGTGACATTTTTGGCACTTCCCAAATTAATTTTTCTCTATATTTAACTGTCCTTAAGTGTTGTTTTTTTTTGTTTTGTTTTGTTTTGTTTTGTTTTTTTTGTCATTTATTGCAATATTATCTTCTGTACTTTGTGTTTTTTCAGTGATAATTAGGTATTTTCCAACATTTAATTTCCTATTTATCGTGAGTAAAGTTGAGGATTATTATATCAAACAGAGAAAACTGAAGAAAAAGTGACTTTTTCAGCAAAATCTGTCATTAACTGATCATAAGCCCAGTGTGTCCATCCACTGTCATTGATCCAACCCCATGGGTTTTACTGGAGAATCAATGTTTCAGAAGATGACGGTGTTTCCATGGTAACTACAGCCTCTGAACATCCAAATGGGTCATATCTGATGACCATGAAAAGATTAATAACTGTATTTTACACCAATTATTACATGTATTAGTGGATCAACAGGGATTAAACAGTTTATATCAGTAGATGGTTTTGGTCGATGTGGATGTTTGGGTCTTTATGGTTAAAAAGGTTAAATATAGAGAAAATTTCATTTGGGAATTGGCACAAAAGTAGTGATGGGTCTTTATGGGTGAAACCAAAGAGAAAATTTGGAGTTGTGATTATTTATAGGTTATCATGTCATTTTATTTGGGATTACATTGAGTTTTATGTGAACACTGTTGACCGTTTAAGATTTTCAGTGTAATTTTTGCGCTTTACAGATTCCTCAGGCTTTATGTTTGATGCCCCTGCTATAAACTCTGTTACACGATGTCCCACCGATCTGTCTGGGCGGGGACATCTGGTTGCCGGGGTAACACTGTAATGATGGTGGTGAGCGAGCAGCAGACGTTACACCATGCTGGCCGTCCTCCCAGAAAAACTCTCCAAACTCCTTCCACATCTTAGATCTTCTTGAAAGCGTTCTGCGGCCGCCCACAGGTGGTGTCGGGCCTCCACCTCCGAGACCACATGCACATCTGCCAGCCCACATCCCCAGACCATATCTAACAAGAGCTGCCGGGTCCACCTCTATGGGAAAATAACCCCAGATAGACACCAGGAGCACTGTAATACACACCGAGACCCATAAAACCAAGAATTATTCAGCATTTCCTTAGATTTACAGCTGGTTGGACTGAACTGAGCTGGTGTTCTAACATTTATCACTTCTCATTTATCATTCTGAGTTATGTTTGAGCTTTATTCATCTGTAGCAGTTACCATGTACATAATCCAACCCTTCTACAAAGTAAAACCTGACTGTAATGTGATGAACTTCATGATGAGTATGATATAATATACATGTTTTTAATCTAACATCTAATAAAATGTATGGATTGGTGTTGAGGAATGTTCAGTTAGTTCAGGTAACAGCAGTTACATCAGGACAAGAAAAAAGGACAGTAGGAATTATAATCAACTCTGTTCAGTGTTGAAAGGAAACATTAACAGTGTTGAAAGATAACTGAAGTGGACATTCTTGGGTTCATTCATCAGTTTAAAGTAGGTCGTATGAGGGTGTTTGAATCACAATTTTCTAATAAAACGTCGGTGAGTTCCAGCCAAACTACCCTCAGTTTTCTTGTGGTTTCTGTTGGTTTAGTTTATGCGTGATGCTTCATGTTGTTAGTTTACTACTAGTAGAGATAAACTTATAAAATTAAGCTGCGCTGACTCATGAATTACCTAGATAGCTGTGTCTAATTTTTTCCACCTAAGATTTGCAATGAATCCAAAACTATATTTTTGTCACTTCTGCTTTTTATTGGCATTCAACATCAGACATTTGCATCCGGTACATCATATGTACACAGGGGCAGCCCATGGCATAGGCAGCTGCCTAGGGTGCCACCTTCTGGAGGGGACGCCAGTGGAAGGGAGGGGGAAAAAAAAGAACGGGTTGGCGCCAAATCACTATCTTGCCTAAAGTGCCACATAGCCCGAAACAGTCCCTGTATGTACATATATCATATATCTGTTTGCCCTAAATGCCACAATAATATTTTTGTTTAATGTCCAAACACTAAAAAGAATTATAAAAGATAACCGAAGAGAAGAAAAAACTATGTTCAAGGAGGGAGTGATCTTCTCCATACAACACAATCCCTGATTTGTGAAAACAAAATCAGGCCTATAAGGTGTGACATATGCCCCTTTTTCACTGCAGTTTTCAAACACGGCTCGGCTCGGCTCTACTCACTTTAAAATAGCGCTTTTCCACTGGGGACTGATATAAGTTTGTTTTTTTTCTTACTACTTCTGCTGCAGTTCTATCTGGGCTGAGTCGGTACTGAAATTTCACTGCTAACCACTGATTGATCAGAGGGAGAGTCGTCATGTGCACAGAGCGTAATGTGAACCCCATACACTGACATCAGAGCAGATCCTCAGCCTCTATCATTCTACATCATTTTACTGGAGGATCAGTCCACATAGACTGCACCATTCAGTGACACATCTATTGTATATAAAGCATTATCTTACCATCAGACATCGTCTTTTGGCAGCCACTGGTCTTCGGCTTTGTACTTCCGCATTGGCTTTCATAACTTTCACTTTGCTTTTCAGCCGTGTTTTGTGTCTCCACTTGTATCCATTCCTCTCTCGTTTCACCTTTTCTGTGTTTTGAGTTTGGACTCCACCAACCACGCCCTTCTCAGTCACACCGAACTGATATGAATTTGTGCAGTGGAAAACTAACAGCACTGTAGCAAACAGTGTAGATCCGAGCCGGGCCAAACTGATACAATCCAGTGGAAAAGGGGCATATATATATATATATATATATATATATATATAGTTGACCCAGTTTTCCCAGTATGAGGCAAATTTATCCCAGTATGTGATTAACAAATGCTGTTGTCTTCTCCGTTTTATAAATATCCATTATAATTTCCATCCATCCCTTTAAAGTTGGACTCTCTTGTAATTGCCGTGTCCTGGTGATAGTGAATCCAAAAGTTTTAAACAGGCTAACATAAACATAAATAACATAAACATAACTCTAATAACTGTAAATCAGACTCACAGTTCAGAGGTCAAACCTGCTGCTGATGGACTTCTGGTAACTCATCATTATTTCTTTAACCATAGCAAAATAACATGTAACATTAACTCCGCACATTAATATGGACTAATAACCAATTTAGTGCAGACAATATAGTATTACTATAAATGGGCTGAAATCAGCTCAGCAGCTTAGTGACATTGATGCTACAAACCTATAGGTTAGTGCAATTCTGTACTTCAAATGTCCAGTTAAATTGGATGCAAATTTTAGTTTTTGTTTCATTACCAGCCCTGAAGGAAAAAAAAAAAAGAAAAAAGCTTTTGTATATGATCTGAAAGAGGAACAAAAAAAAAAGACATGGTAATGTATCTTTGCTTTGGTTTGAGGCTGAATAAGTTCTAATAAACTAGTCACTAGTTCAGGTCAGTGTTTACACTTTTGTTTCTTCCAGCTTCTTCCTGTTTTTGTTTTTCTTCCTCGTGTCTCCTCTTCTTCCTCTTCCTCGTCCTGTTCTTTGGTTAAAGTTCGACTCGGACTCCCGTCACCTCCTACAGAAACCGTTCCACACTGTGACATTACCCAGCATTCTGGGTAAAAGTACTCATCTGCACAGACCAGGACTCTGCCTCTCTTATGTTTATTTGTCCTTCTCCTGTAACCATAGTAACTGTTACATTACAGAGCAGCGAGCGGCAGCCTTTGCCTCTGTTTTTAGTTGACTTGCCACCACTAACGTCACTTTATCTGTCACGTCTTAGTCTGTTAACATGAAGGATTCTGTTTATGACATCAGCAGGACAGATGTGACAGATGTGTCTGATGTCCTGACCAGAGCTGACAGTAGAACTGATAGAATGAACTGTATTATCTGTTTGGATAAAATGCCTGAATATTGGGCTCCAGACCTCAGAGTCAGAGTTTTCCAGGATTCACAGAGTCCACTTCCACCTGATAACAGTCCGATACCGGTGTTTCAGCTGAAAACAGGCCTCTTGGGTTGTTGCAGAGTTTCAGGGAGTGGAGCTGAACACATGGAGAGCCATTAGCGGTCGGCTGTTTCCAGCCCGCCGGGTACTTAGAGCGATCTGGAAATCATCACGGCCACTGAAACGACTTCCTGCTCCTTTGTTCTGCAGGAAGAGCTCAGAGACAAAAAGCTGCTGATGATGGTCATGTTGACAGATAACTGCAGACGTTTGAACACAGGGAACTTTCACTCACATTTACGAAGTTTACAACAAGATTTGGGGTCATTATGGGTGTTTGAGATGATGTTTTAGAGGTAGACAGAGATCCACTTTTGTCTGTCTCTCATCACCTTACTTTACTAAAAAAAAAGTTGGTATTTTTCTGTAAAATACTTGAGAAACAACTTAAAAGGGCAACAAAGATTTAATATGGAGAAAAATAATTGTGTTTTCTGTGAATTTGAATCATTAGAGCATTTGTTTTTTAATTGTGCATACACCAAAATATTTTGGAAGGTATTTCGAGATTGGTTATATGAAAAAAACATTCAATTGCCTAAGATAGAGTATACATTAAATATGGAGTATTTATAGAAAACAAAAAACAACAAATTATATAGAATACTTTAATTATTATGGCTAAGCATTTTATCCTCAAATGAAGATTTAGGAGGAGTCACTCATTATTTTTTGATTATATAAATGAGTTGACAAACCTTAAAAAGACATTGAAAAATGTAAAAACTAAACAAGCCTTGACTGTGTATGACAATTTAAATATATTAATGCCTGGTTAGACCTGACTTTTATGTTTAGTTTATTATGGGTATTATTATTTTTTTATAATGTTATTTAGAAGTTTTGTTCTTTGCAAGTTTAATGTATGTTGGTACTCAGTCTGGAAATAGGTATTTTTCTATAATATTGTTTGTAACACAAGAATTTTGATTATTAAAGTTGAAAAAAAAAAATTAAAAGGGCAAACCAAACAATACAACATTGCTAACCTGTAACAGCTGACATTTCGTGTTTTTTGGACGCCAGGGGACATGACATCCAGTGATTCATCCATCATAGCTTATTGTAGCATCTGACTAGGGCTGCACGATTGTGACCAAAATGATAATCAGAATTATTTTAATCAATATTGTAATCACAATTATTCATCATGTTAGGGAAAACATCTGTATTGCATTACTTTTAAACAAACAATATGTGGACAGTTTTCAGTGCAAAGTGACACTTAAAGATAAGTAAGATATATAGATAAATAAGAATAAATTATAAATAATTTTGAAAAATGTAATTTACCCAAGAATTTAAAATTTACCAAGGGCTAACAGAATAGAGAAATAATTGTGTGAGGGATCACATATTTCTTGTTCAGTGTTTTGATAGTGTGAAGTATGTACAGCAGGAAAAAAAACTGTTTCCTCAGCTGCATCAGAGGACATCCCATAAACTTCTGTGGGTTCAAGTGGAATCAGATTTAGAGTCAATAGACTCTAACAGGGTTCCCAGGGAGTCTTTAAAAGTCTTGAATTTCCAAATCTGTATTAATACCTTAAAAAAGTCTTTAAAGGGTATTAAATTTGATACGGTAGGTCTTAAATTATGTTGCCATAAACTTGTTCACTGTATTGTGTTTAAATGCGTCTGTTAAATGTCCAAACTGCAAAGAAAGTAATGTTATTTGACTCAGTTCCACCCATTCCAAGCAAACAATTTCTATTGAAATTAGGAACCAATTATTGTTAACTTTAGAACCCAGTGAGAAATTACTCAAAATGGGGAAAATCAACATGTTGGAGTAAATAAATGTATTTCCTAAATTCTATGAGTCATGAATTTTTGCCAGGATGGCCATGAAATACATTTCATTGTAAGTAGTCGTAAAAAAGTCTTAAATTGAACTTGTAGAAACCTGTAAGGAACCCTGTCTAAACAAGCACCATAAAAGAACAGCCAAACAACATTAGTACTACAAAGTACCATGATGCAATGCTCTGTCTGGTGGGAAAAAGACATATTTACACTGGTATTTTCTTTAAGAACACGAGTTAAATGTAATATCAATATGAGCTTTGGGAATTTTTTTGTGTAGTATTTATCCAAAAAAGTGTATCATGTCCATAAAAGCTACAAAACTACAAAACCTCAGCTGGATTTCTCCCCTGCGCATACACACATTTATCATTTCCTAGTCCTTTTCTACAATAACTCCATGATTTACCGCAGTACTGTCAGAGTTCTCTGTGGTGAAACCTCAGGTCTAATAGATATGGAGGTCTACATCCATTAAGTCATTATAGATTCCAGATGAACTTCAGGCAGCAGCATACAGCCTCATTACAGGCCGTGTTTCCACCCAGCCCACCCATGTCGACAACCTGTACACTCTTCTCTTTGACTTGTGCCGCGAGGCTCTTTGGATGAAACCGATAACAACACGTGCTGTGTCATTAAGACGGAGAGGCGGCTGATAAAGGTTTGCAGTGGCAGCAGTTAGGCGCTAATCAGGATGTTTCCTCTTGGTTTTCATCCAGGGACACTGTCCAACAGTAAAAGTTGTCCTTGTAGTGTGAGATCAGGCATTACATCAACATGTGTTTTATCAGCCAAGACCTTTAAACTGTATCAGGACCCGGTCTGATGTGGACTCTACAGACTGAATAGAGGTGATGACGTGCACATCCAGTAGTTAAAAGGTGTACAGGACCCAAAAAAGTGAATAAAAAAGAAGGTAACAACCTGTGAGGTCCCAAAAAAAGATATTTATTGTTCAACACCAGTTATGTTTTGGGTGTCAGCCTTTCATCAGACATGGGATAGGTCATTACACGGCTGTTTATAAAGAACACTAATTACAAATTGCATTCGCATGTAACAGGCAACTGGTGTTCACAGTAACTTAAATAAGGATAAGTAAACAGATATATTCACATGCAATATAACTCAAGTTAATTTAAATGCCATGATCACCTTAGATTACTGCAAGTAAATACAGTGATATAGTATTCCAAATTTATAAATGCAGTTGTCAAATTACTATACATAGGCCAAGTTACTACAAATACATATAAATACAATGATAAAGTTACCTAATATTCATATAAATGCAGTAATTAAGTTACTTAATCCTTATGCAAATTCAAGTTTCTTAAAGTGCATTAATTATAAAGTTGTTTAAATTCATGTAAATGCAGTTTACATGGTAAGGTCCACACAGTCTGTGTTATCCCAAAAAGATTACTGCAAGTAAATACAAGTAATACTTTAACATTGTATGAATTTGAATGTACCGGTAGGTTAGGTAACTTGATCACTGCATTTACATGAATTTAGGCAATTTTTTAATGATATGCATTTCAAGTAACTTGATCTTTTTATGAATGTGGATAAGGATTAAGTAACTTAATTACTGCATTTATATGAATTTAGATAACTTTATTATTGTTGTTATATGTATTTGTAGTAACTTGACTAATGTATAGTAAGTTTATCTTCGTATTTACTTGCAATAATTTAAGATGATCGTAGTATTTAAATGAACTTGAAGTAACTTAATCATTCATTCATTCATTCATTTTCTGAACCCGCTTTATCTTCACTAGGGTCCGGGGGTCGCATGGAGCCTATCCCAGCTACTTAAGGGTGAAGGCGGGGTACACCCTGGACATTTCACCAGTTCATCA
>JAPTGZ010000016.1:32369708-32383650 GCA_029814645.1 Fowleria isostigma | reverse complement strand
AGGTCTTATTTTATTATGCGTGATGGACCGGAGGAGACATGAGAAAATGATCAGAAACCCAAGGTAGGTTTTATTTTAATTTTTTTCCCCGGTAGTATATTTTATTTATCATTATTATTATTTATTTATTTATTTATTTACGAGTGTTATTGGCGCCGGAGTGCACGCTTTCTGTCTGTTCTCATTTTTTTCTGCGTAATAAACAGAAGGAAACATGAGAAAATGATCAGAAACCTAAAGTATGTTTTTTTCATAATTTTTCGCCTCAGTATATATTTTTTTATTATTTTTCATTAATTTTTTTTTTTTTTTTTTTTTTTTAACGAGTATTATTGGCGCTGGAGTGCACGCTTTCCGTCTGCAGCGCTGATACTTGAATCCAAAACGTTTACTACAAATGTGTTCAATCCTTTCAGTTCATTTTTTTGTTTATTTCGAGCTCGTACACTCCATGTACAGTAATTATTATATACGTTTCATTATATGTACACAGATATAGATAAAGAATTTGCTTTAAACACTATATACATAGAGAATTTTACACAAAATGGAGAAATACACATCGAGAAGTATACATGAAGGAATATACTTAGAGAAATACACATAGAGAAATATATATAGAGAAATATACTTCTAGAAGTATAATAGAGAAATATATATAGAAAATATGCATAGAGAATCTTGCAAACTATTTTATTTGTAATGTTTAATCTGCAGCCACAGTTACACCACATACTGTATATTAATAAACTGGGCTCACAGTTAAAGTGACATGTCTAATAATAATAATGCTAATAATCCTAATGATTACCGGCTGAATATCACACCACACAATGGTTTCCTGGACAGATACATGTTCTTCATCCATGTTTCTCCCATGATGCCCAATTAATCCGATGATTATTGGTGAAAAGCAGCTTAATGCCTAATGACCTTCTTTAATTAATAAGAAAGCTTGGCTGTCCTACATACTTAATGCAACGTTTTCCCCCGAGGCATCACAGGTTTATCATCAACTGTTCAGTTTCCCACTATTGTCTGGGATGCATCTGTTATGGAGTCAGCTGGCTGATGCACTGATTCCCCTCCAATAATTCAATTTCACTGTAGTAGGCATTAATAAACACTGATGTTATTTCACTTTGACATGTCAATTTAACCAGATTTAACTACAAAGGGGGGGGGAAATTATTCGACCACCCTGTGATTTCTTCAATTTCTTGTTCGTTTTAATGCCTGGCACAACTCAAGGTACATTTATTTGGATAAATATAATGATAACAACAAAAAATATCTTATAATAGTTTAATTTTAGAGCTGATATCTATCCATTTTCCATGGTTTTATAGATAATAACCAAAATCACATCAGTTCTTGCACCAATATCTATGACATTGTGCTGATAAAAACAGTGCTTTTAGGCATTTCATGTTTAATTTTCTGTCTTTTAGTCACATGATACACACAGGAGTTAGAACTTGGCTACATACCCATTATTTTTGATTACTTTTATGGTGTAATAATTGTTTTGTGCGACTGTTTCTTTTAAAAATTTTGATTGATTGGTTAATTTTGAGTTAATGTGTTTTATGTACAGTGTCTTTGATTGATTGTTTTCAGACTTGTGCACTCTATGTACATATTGATTATATACATTTCATTATATGTACACAGATATACATAGAGAATTTATTGTAAAAACTATATACAGAGGGAAATTTTTATAAACAAATATACACAGAGAACTATTATGGAAGTAAATCAGTCTCATCAAACTTTGAATTATAAAAGCCATTGAATT
This sequence comes from Fowleria isostigma, assembly GCA_029814645.1. NCBI lineage: Eukaryota > Metazoa > Chordata > Actinopteri > Kurtiformes > Apogonidae > Fowleria > Fowleria isostigma. Next base: position 32,381,849 of record JAPTGZ010000016.1, on the reverse strand, counting down.
ACTAGCACTGAATTTTTTTGCACTGAAATTAAGTATCTGAATTGATTTTGAATTTTTTTGCACTGAAATTAAGTATCTGAATATTATGTCTCAGAATTCAACCCTTCATATTTCAAAACACCATCTTCACTTTTATTTAGAATAGAATAGAATAGAATAGAATAGAATAGAATAGAATAGAATAGACTTTATTGTCATTGTACAATGTACAACGAAATTTCACTGCGACAACCCTGAATTAAAAAAAAAACAAAAAAAAAACCAGCTCAATACCCACTCACACATCACAACAACCTTAAACCTTAACCTTATTTTTCAATGTCCACATATTAAATTCACATTTAAAAAAAAAATATGAGTAATAAGATACGATAAGATATTCCTTTATTGATCCCACAATGGGAAAATATAAATTCAAGTTACTCAAATTCAATAGGCTAAATTCAGTTGTCAAAATTTAAGGCATAAAATACAGATCAAACATCCGGGAAACCAATCGATTCTATCACAGGTCGAACCAACAGCCAGCCAATCAGGTGATGTCAGGTGGGTCATGTGACGCTGATGCAGGACGGGAGGTCATCTAGTGGGTCCACTACCACAGACGTACCTTGGATTTTGGCATCTGAATTTGGCCTATTGAATTTGAATAACTAGAATTTACTGTATATTACTTGAAAAATTTTTTATGTGATTTTTTTTTTATTCAGAATTTATGAACATTGGCAAATAAAAGTGAAAATGGGATATGAAAAATATGAAGAGTTGAATTCAGGGATGAAAAAAAATTCAGTGCTAGAATTTCAGTGGCTTTTATAATTCAAAATTTGATGAAAGTGATTTACTTCCATAAAATATACGTAGAGAAATTAGTTGTGGACACTCATTAGTCCACCAAACTAACTTTAATACACCATACAGAACACAAATGTACCAATAAAGAGAAAAATATCAATAAAACAATAGATTATAGGCACCAAGATGAAATTATACACATATACACAAATATATACAATAAATCACTATTAATATATAACACTAGGAGCCCAAAAGGGAGTGAGAGGAAGTAAACCTTATTTACCCCCACCTCCAGTTTCACTATTTAACCCATAAAGACCCAGTGGTACTTTTGTTTGATTATAACACTTTTTTCTATGCTAAATATGAGGCCACACCCCCTTTTTGAAGGCTTAACCCATTACCTCCCGGCGATCTCATATGAGATCACTTAAAAATGATCATATTTCGTAGTTTTCTGTCTGTATTAACACATATTTAAACATCAGGCTATATTTATTAGGAATATTTCTTTGACATCCACGCAATATTTTTAAAAATTTCGATTTAAATTAATTGACATACAAGCTTGAAAATATCAAAGTTGTACTCATGAGAACTGTTCACGGGAGGTAATGGGTTAATATCTCCAAAACTAGTGAAGATATTGGCCTAAAATTTTGCACAGAAGTTATTAGTAACAAGGACATTAACCCATAAAGACCCAGTACTATTTTTGTGTCAGTTTCCAAATTAAATGTATCTGTAATCTAAATAATGTTCTCTAAATTTAACCTTTTTTAACCATAAAGACCCAAACATCCACCATCTGCCAAAACCATCTACTGATAGAAACTGTTTAATTACTGCTGATCCACTAATACATGTAAATAATTGGTGTAAAATACAGTTAATCGTCTTTTCATTGTCAGCAGATATCACCCATCTAGACGTTCAGAGGCTCTGTAGTTACCGTGGAAACCCTGTCATCTTCTATAACAGCAATTCGCCAGTAAAAACAATGGTGTTGGATCAATGACAGTGGATGGACACACTGAGTTTATGTTCAGTTAATGAGAGATTTTGTTGAAAAAGTCACTTTTTCTTCAGTTTTCTCTGTTTTTGATAAAATAATCCTCAACGTTACTCTAATTTTTTATGAATATCTATATGATTAGTAAATGAAATGTTGGAAAAAATCTGATTTTCACTGAAACCCCCCCACACACACACAAAATGCAGAATATTACAATAAATGGTGAAAAACCCCTTAAGGACAGTTAAATATAGAGAGAAATGTATTAGGGAAGTGCCACTAATGTCACAGGGGGTCTTTATGGGTTAATACATATTCTACTGCTAGGTCTGCTTCCACTATGAATCTAAAACTATTTTAACTCATGACCCAGTGTGACATTTGTGCCCTTTTCCTCTATATTCAACTGTACTTAAGTGGTTTATCGCCATTTACTGTAATATTATCTTCTGTGCATTGTGTTTTTTTCTGTGAAAATCGGGTATTTTCCAACATTTAATTTACTAATCATGTAGATATTCATAAAACATTAGAGTAAAATTGAGGATTATTGCATCAAAAACCAAAAAAACTGAAGCAAAAGTGACTTTTTCTGTAGTTAATCCATAAGGACCCAGTGTAACATTTGTGGCACTTCCCAAATTATTTTTTCTTTATGTTTAACCATCCTTAAGTGGTTTATTGCCATTTATTGTAATATTATCTTCTGTACATTGTGTTTTTTTCAGTGAAAATCAGGTATTTTCCAACATTTAATTTGCTAATTATGGAGATGTTCATAAAAGTTTAGGAAAAAAAAATAGGATTATTATATCAAAAAACAGAGAAAATTGAAGGGAAAATGTGACTTTTACATCAAAATCTATCATCAATTCGCCATAAACCCAGTGTGTCCATCCACTGTCATCGATCCAACTCCATAGGTTTTACTGGTGAATCAATGTTGTAGAAGATGACAGTGTTTCCATGGTAACTACAGAGCCTTTGAACATCCAAATGGGTCATATCTGATGACCATGAAAAGGTGAATAACTGTAATTTACATGTATTAGTGGATCAATGACGAATTAACAGTTTATATCAGTAGATGGTTTTGGTAAATGGAGGATGTTTGAGTTTTTATGGTTAAAAAAGTTAAATATAGAGAAAAGTTTATTTGGGAACTGACACAAAAGTAGTACTGGGTCTTTATGAGTTAAATATAGAGGAACAATTACTTTGGGAAGTGCCACTAATGTCACACTGGGTCCTTAGGGGTTAAACTTGTATGGCTTTAATTAAATCAGAGAAATAATGATGAATCAGAAAAAAACTGCATTTACCAGGACAGGTTTTGTGCTTTATTTCTTCACAGATGTCCTTTTGTGCCTCTCTAACGTGACCACGCCTCTCCGCCGAGCTTCCCCACTGCCACTAAAACCATGAAGGTGGCCCTGCACCAGATCGCAGCCACAGCGATGACCACGTTAACCACGGGCGTGCAGTATCTGGGATCCAACGACGCCAGCTACGACGACCTCGTCATCGACCCCAGTCTGACGAAAAATGGATTCCACTTCGAGAAAACTCACTCCGCCTCCATCAGTAACTCATTCCCAGGAAATAAGGAGGTCATTTACGGCGTCCTTTCTCCCGCTTTCCCCACTAATATTTCGGACATCCTGCTCACCAACGGCAGCTCTGTGGAAAGCGAAGGTGTTGCACACTGTGGGGAGAACCTGGTGGACAACATGGAGTGTTTTATGATCCTGACTCCGGGTCAACAGCTCGCTATCGCCATCCTCGCCCTCACCTTAGGAACGTTCACCGTCCTGGAGAACCTCATAGTCCTGTGTGTGATCCTACACTCCCAGACTCTACGCTCCAGGCCTTCCTACCACTTCATAGGCAGTTTGGCCGTGGCCGATCTGATAGGAAGCATCATTTTCGTCTACAGTTTCCTGGACTTCCACGTCCTCCACAGGAAGGACAGTCCCAATATTTTCCTCTTTAAACTGGCCGGCGTTATCGGCTCTTTCACCGCTTCCGTCGGCAGTCTCTTCCTCACCGCCATCGACCGCTACATCTCCATCCACAGGCCCATGGCGTACAAACGCATCGTCACAAAGACCAAAGCGGTCATCGCCTTCAGCCTGATGTGGACCATCTCCATCGTCATCTCGCTGCTGCCGCTCTTAGGATGGAACTGCAAGCGTCTGAACTCGGTCTGCTCGGACATTTTCCCGCTAATCGACCAGAAGTACTTGATGTTCTGGATCGGGATGACGAGTATTTTGGTGCTTTTCATTATCTACGCCTACATGTTTATTCTCTGGAAGTCCCACAACCACGCCGTCCGCATGCTGAGCCGCAGCTCCCAACGCAGCGTCATCGTCTACACCGCCGAAGGTACCAAGGTCCAGACGGTGAGGCCGGAGCAGGCCCGGATGGACCTCCGTCTGGCCAAAACCCTGGTCCTGATCCTGGTGGCGCTCATCATCTGCTGGGGCCCGCTCCTGACCATCATGGTGTACGACCTCTTTGGGAAGGTCAACGACTTCATCAAGACCATCTTTGCCTTTTGCAGTATGCTCACCCTGCTGAACTCCACCGTCAACCCCGTCATCTACGCCATGAGGAGCAAAGACCTGCGCAGGGCCTTCCTCAACCTCTGCCACATGTGCCGCGGGATGACGCAGCCTCTGGACAACAGCGGCGAGAGCGACTGGAACGTCAGGAGCATCAGAGGCACCACGGCGAGCGTGAAAGACGGAGCCGGCTCCAGAAAGACTCGAATGAAGGTCGCCCAGGTGACGGTTTCTGGAGGGACTGAGACGTCGACCGCAGAGCCGGTCTAACAGACAGGGCGTGAAGCTCTGCTCCAACTGTGAAGTAAACATGATGTAGAATAGTCCTCAACCCTACTAGTGCACTGCCATGTGACTGTGAAATGTGCCAAATCATAACTTAGGCCCGACGGAAATGGATACGTTTCTGTTGCTTTAAAGCTGAAATCTGTAAAATTATACACATACAGGCGCGGAAAAAAGAATTAGACCATCAAGTCATCAAAAACAATGGTTATGTAATCGAGTATTAACTTCTGTGTGTGTCATGTGACTAAAACAGACAAAAAAGAAAACATGGAATGTGTAAAAGCACTGTTTTTGTCAGTGCAATGTCATAGATATTGACATATTGAAGATACTGATGAGTAATTCTCTTTTTGCGGTAACATATAACAATAATACTTATGGCTCTCTCTTTAGAATTCCCACCCTGTTAGTTTTATAGACCTAACAGGGTGGAATTTTTTTGTCTAATCTATCTGTATCTCTTTAACTGATTATCATTTATCTAGCTAACCTTCAACAGATCAATACATCTTAAAAACCTAAATATAATTTTTGATTTTTTTTATTCTACTGAATTAACATTTCCCATAAGTGATCATAACAGGGTGGGACTTAAAGAGTTCCCCATACAGGTGGAACATGTTAAAGATAAAATAAACTAAGGTGACCGTGACATTTGAAGCTTATCTCAGTTTCCACAGTCTAATTCACAATAAAAACAAATGATGTCACTTCCTGTAAATGGCTTTTATGGAATTAAGCACATTCTAACAGGGTGGAAACTTACTACTGGGACATGTATAATATGAAGAAAATAGTAGATAATAAATACAGTTTCACCAGATTCAACTGCATCATAAAATAAAGTTTAATTTAGTCGATCAAATTATTAAAAAAAAAACATTTTATAATTTTATGACTTATACTTCTGGAGGAAGTCACTGTGGGAGCTTATGTGTCACCAAAAAGGTGTATAAAATATAAAATAATATTTGAAATGCATTTATGTTTAAATGATGGCAAACACTTAAATACATAATTAAATTACTTTGTTGTAAATATTTGGCACATTTTAGAAAAAAATCAGGGTAAATGAAACATGAGGACATGAATGAATCACCCTTGTGTTATTTTGGTTATTTTCTATAAACTCATAGAAAATGGATAGATATCAGCTCTGAAATTGAATCTTATGAGCTATTTTTGTTATTATTATACAAATGTACCTTTAGTCGTACCAGGCATTAAAATGAACATGAAATTCAAGAAAACATAGGGTGGTCTAATTATTTTTTTTCCACGACTGTAGATACACATTCAAAGTGAAATAAACGCTCAAACGAACGCAGACGATCTGAGTTAGAACAAGTAGTTTCACAACAATATCACTGAGTCTCATTTAATTCCATCCCGTGTATAATATAGTTGGATTTGTGCAAGTGTGACAGTTAAAATAAATCGTAACTTCAACAATACGTGCTCCGTCTGTGCTTACTGTCGTTTTAAGGTGCAACAAAATTTGCAGATTTCAGCTTTAAGGAGGGGAAAAAAGTGTCATTTTTTTTTCCCTCCCCCTCCTCAGTTTCCTCACATCATATCATAGCAATATTGTGGCAGCGGTAAAAGGTGAAACTGTGTCTACCTTCATGCAAAACGTCTGTTCCAAACAACAGCACACTCACTGCCTGTAAGTAAAATCAGCAACTCATCAGTGATTTGAGATCAGCTACTAATGGTTTTTGTAAGGCCATGATATTGTGAAGCTGGGCCTGTGTTTAACGTCAGGGTATATAGAGTTTTTTTATTTATTTATTGTGTTGTTTTTTTTTAGTTCGGTGGTTTGAATGGCTTTGGATGGCAAATGTGTTCCTTTTCTGTGTAGTGACTTGGAAATGTTACATACTGCTTATAAGCTACCGTACGTGCTTCTAGAACATTGTGTGCGATGCTGCTGAACTCCTATGAAGCATCCATTGTGCCATTGTGCTCAGAGCTGTGTATAAACGAGGATGTGACTTAAATAAATAAATGCATTTTATTTATTTTTTAATCATATTTTTTTGTCAACATATCCTACTTCATTCCACTTCATTTTTTTCAATAAAAATGTGAAACCTCAGAAAAAAAAAAACAGCACATCCCTGGTGGTTTACTGGAAATGTTTTATTTCTTTTGTCTAAAGATGTGTTATTTAACTCATAACGACCCAGTACTACTTTTATATCAGTTCCCAAATGTTTTTTTTTTTTCTGTATTTAACCTTTTTCAAATTATAAAAACCCAAACATCCACCATCTACTGATATAAACTGTTTAAACCCTGTTGATCCACTAATACATGACAATAAATGGTGTAAAATACAGTCAGTCGTCTTTTCATGGTCATCAGATATGACCCATTTGGATGTTAAGAAGCTCTGTAGTTACCATGGAAACATCGTCATCATCTACAACATTGATTCACCAGTAAAACCCATGGAGTTGGATCAATGACAGTGGATGGACACACTGGGTTTATGTTCAGTTAGTGACAGATTTAGCTGAAAAAGTCACTTTTTCTTCAGTTTTCTCTGTATTTGATATAATAATCCTCAATTTTACTCTAAGCTTTTATGAAATGAAATGATTAGTAAATTAAATGTTGGAAAATACCAGATTTTTACTGAAAAAAAAACACATTATACAGAAGATAATATTACAATAAATGGCAATAAACCACTTGATGGTTAAATAAAGAGACAAAGTGCCACAAATGTCACACTGTGTCTATATGACTTAAAATAGTTTTAGATTCATAGTAGAAGCAGACCTAGCAGTAGAAGATATATTAACCCATAAAGACTTAGTGTGACATATGTGGCACTTCCCAAATATTTTTTCTCTATATTTAACCATCTTTAAACGGTTTATTACCATTTATTGTAATATTATCTTTTGTATTATGTGTTTTTTTCAGTGAAAATCAGGTATTTTCCAACATTTACTTTACTAATCAACTTACTAATGGAGATGCTCATAAAAGTTTTGCGTAAAATTAACGGTTATTTGATCAAGAACAAAGAAAACTGAAGAGAAAGTGACTTTTTCAGCAAATCCTACCATCAATTCACTATAAACCCAGTGTGTCCATCCACTGTCATCGATCTCCAACTCCATGGGCTTTACTGGTGAATCAAGAGGTAGAAGATGACGGGGTTTCCATGGTAACTACAGCGCCTCTGAACGTCCGAACAGGTCATATCTGATGACTCTGTGAAGATGAATAACTGTATTTTACACCAATTATTGACATGTATTGGTGGATCAACAGGTTTTAAACAGTTTCTATCAGTAGATGGTTTTGGTCGATGGTGGATGTTTGGGTCTTTATGGTTGAAAAAGGTTAAATATAGAAAAAAATAATAATTTGGGAACTGACACAAAAGTAGTACTGGGTCTTTATGGGTTAATCAGCATGGGACCAGTGATGGATTTCCATAACAGGACCCCAGGTAAGAACCCATTCCACTCCTGTCATCCTCTGTTGTTGTGGTTTTTTAATATATGTGATACTGCCCTCTAGTGGTCACAGTGACGACTTCATTATTAAACATGCGCTCGTGACTAATAAAACAAAAGCAGGTTGTGTAATACCGCAGGCAAAAAAAATGTAGACATCATAAATTACATGACGTGAATTTTAATTATACATTTTAATTCATTCATTCTTTCCATTTGACGGCTTATTTAACGTGTACCCTGGCTACTACTACTACATATCCCAGCATGCATTTGCTCGTATTTCACACGTGACGTCATGAGCCGGAGAAGCCGACAAGCCTCATATCAAAAACAAGCAGCTAAGTTGCGTTAGCTAGCTCCTCTATCTAACGGCGGACAGTTGGCCCGCAGCTGACTGATCGTCACTTCAACTTTTTTTTTTTTGGAAGCAACTTTTACAACAAAACAAAGTTGCCCGGCGAAGTAACACAGACCAAACCTCCCCCCCCAAAAAAAGGTAAGAAACGGCTTTTACCGGAACGTCCACCACCGCGCACTGACCCACTAAAGGTAGCCAGAGCTAACGTTAGCTTTGTTTTCTTTTTTTGATTCTTGGCTAGCCAGCGCAGCTAACGTTAGCTCGCTAGCAAATATTTAAAGCCTCTCCTGCGCAGTGTGCTTGGCATGTTTTCACCCTGGGCCAAGGAAACGGATTTTTAGGACAACGAATGACAGTGAAAGCGACATGGCGTGCTGATGAGTTTTGACTTTGCTAGCAGTTGTTTTCAGTAGTTGATACTATGAGCTGATTATTTTTCCATGTTTGTGTGCTTTTAACAACCTCTTCTTCTTGAACTAACTCCAGTCATGGCGTGTGGAGCCACCCTGAAGAGGACCATGGATTTCGACCCGCTCATGAGTCCTGCGTCCTCCCCGAAAAGACGAAGATGCATCCCGGTGGCCCCGTCGTCCTCATCCCCCAGGAAGTACCTGAACATGGAGCCTTCGCCATTTGGAGAATCCTCGTCGAGACTTAGCGCAGGTAAAGTCAACTCATGTGGGTCTGTTTAATCTCCAGCGACTTAAAAGTTGAATCAGCAACATGTTGAACGTCAACATTACAAACCCAGTAATGTATTAATAGGGGAGAGTGGGGGAATGGTGCCAGTTTTGATTCAAAGTGACTTTAAAGTGAGGCCATGACAGTAATGACTCCCAACTTAAGTGTGTTCATATGTATATGTATCAGGATGTGGTTCATCTCTGGGAACAATAACGTTGGATCTGAAATAAACAGTTTAGGAAATATAGCTGTTGGGGGGGGTGTCTGGTGAACTTGCCCTGGTGTGGGGTAAGTTGTGCCTTTGGGGAGAATACACTGGGGTAAATTGTGCAGTGATTGTTGAAGTAAAACAGAACATTTTAATCTCAAACTGTTATGATATACAAAGGCAAGACAAATTCAATGTAAAAAATACAAATTTAAATTTCATGTAAGTATTTTTATCCTATTAAACTATTGTTATAAGTCATATTTTCTAGTGTCTAAATTCCTGTTAACTTACATAGAATGCTGTCTGTCAATTATGTAAAATGTAAGAAGAAACGAACAGGTCAATTTATGTACATCCCATTGTGACTTCGGACACTTAAAGCTGTATCTGACTTGTCATCAAATCTGTAAAACCCGAGTCATATCTTAAGTGTCACAAATCCGCCAGTCTTTTTGTGAATACACACCTGAATCTTCCCTCACGGTGACAGCTATGAAGTTTACTCCACCACAAACAAGTCTGTGTGTTTACAAACAGACCTGGTAGGTCGCTCAGGCATTTCTGGAAATTTGTTGCGGCATTGCATTGTGGGAAGTGTAGTTCCACACAGAGAGAACCCACTGGTTTTTCCCTTTGTCGATGTTTTTTGTTGCTGCTACTGTGGCTACGTGGAGCTACGCTACCCACAATGCAACGCCGCAACAAATTTCCAGAAATGCCCGAGCGACATACCGGCTGTGGTTGTAAACATATGGACTTGTTTGTGGTGGAGTAAACTTTGTAATTGTTCACCGTGATGGAAGAGATTCAGGTGCATAATCACAGAAAGACTTATGGATTTGTGATATTTAGGATATGACTCGAGTTTTACAGATTTGATGAAAAATTGGTGACAAGTCATACGCAGACTTAAAAAACTGAGTCAAACTGCTCTTTAATAACATAATATAAACTCAACACTGACACTGGTACAACTTTGGCACAAATGACCCCAGCCCCCCCCCCATTTTGAAAAACTAGCATAATCCATCAGTTTACAGCTAACATCATGCTAACTGTATAGACTCATCCTGTATCCTACTTAAGTTCTAAAACACATGTGAAATGTTTTCAAACATGTCTTGAATTGTTCAGACAATAATTAAAAAAAAACCCAAAAACAATCACATAAATTTTACTTTGAAAAGCAAAAAAATAGTTTTTTGAGCTAAAATGTGCTCGCCTCTTACGCTATGTGTCTCTTCTTTACAGAATGAGTAAATTGAATGGTTCTTGAAAAATATGTGGTCACATGAACAATTTCTTCTATGGCAGTGGTCTCAAAGTCATTTTAGTTCAGGGGCCACATTCATTCCAATATGATCTGAAGTGGGCCGGACAAGGAAAATAATAACAGTTCAAAAAGTACAATTATATTACGAAAATGTTTACATGTACAAAGTTTCCTTAAAAATCTGATTTACCTGAACAACCTAAAATTTCTTCAGAAAAATATGTGCAATTTTATCAATATTGTACTTCAGCTTATCATTTACACATGTGCATTACAACTTACAGATGATAGTGGATCTATAAATATACAAAACATTTAGTAACAGGCAGAATATAAGTAAAATTACATGTACCTCTATTAAAATATTTTCAGGTTGTTCATATTTGTTCAGGTTATTAATGTTTTTTTGTGAAATGATATTTTGTCTTTGTGTTAATACAGGAGTATTACATGAAAATTTTTATATTTGCAAAGAAAAAAATTTGGAGTTGTGAGTATTTATAGGTTATTTTGATAATGTTTTACTGATCTGATCCACTTCAGATTGGTCTGTACATGGAACCTGAACTAAAATAATATCTTAAGTGTAATTTTGCATTTCATAAATTTGGGCCGGATTGGACCCTTTGGCGGGCCGCATGTTTGAGACCCCTGTTCTATGGTTTTCTAGAAACAAGGGGTTGCACTACTTCCCCACTGGCACAACTCGCCCCACTCTCCCCTACTATGTGTTGAGGGTTTGTGTACTGTTTCCTGATGTGTCGGTGCCGCGTCTGTCATCGTTTACTCTTCTTTTTTTTTTTTTTTTTTTCTCCACCAGAACAAATCTTCAACAGCATTAAGCAGGAGTACAAACGCATCCAAAAGAGGAAGCATCTAGACGGAGGGTACCACCCGTCAGACGGCTGCTATTCCCCAGAGTCCCCGTCCCAGTCCTCTACTATGAGCGCGTCCAGTATGCCAGGTGGGTCGAGTCAAAAACAAACCAGAGGCGTGTGTTCCTGTGTGATTATCTCTTGACATGTACTAACTGTACCGCGCACAAGTACCGCCGGCGCGCAGGCTGATAAGTTTGACGTGTGTTTGGACACAGGAGCGTCTTCTGGAGGCGTTTCTCCGACCAGAAAAGAACAGCCATTATTCACCCTCAGACAAGTTGGAATGATCTGTGAACGTCTGCTCAAAGAAAGGGAAGAGAAAGTGAGAGAGGAATATGAAGAGACCATGACATCCAAACTGGCAGGTTTGTATCATTGAAGGGGGAATCGTACCTTTAACACTGCATGTGTCAGTGTAAACTTATATACATGGTCAGGCAAAATGATCTGACACATTTGTAGGTTTAATAAAATGCAAATGAAGTAAAGAAATAAAAAAGTGTTTTTATTTTTAAAAGTACATATAATGCCATTCTGTTTCATTATGTTTTAAAAATTAAATCAGTCAAATGGGATCCATTATTGTCCAC
>JAPTGZ010000016.1:32344123-32356291 GCA_029814645.1 Fowleria isostigma | reverse complement strand
CTTTTTAAAAATGTCTTTGATTAAAGTTTTTGGTTTTTTTAATCAAAGTGAAGTCATTTTGATTCGTCTACTGCTGAATCTGTTGCCACTGTAAAACACACTTGGAAATCAGACCTCTAAAATTTTAATTTCAATATTCACACCTTTATTAGGTTTGTAGTATATATTTTTTAAATTATTGTTTATTATTAGACCATCTGTGATTTTGTGTTAAAATTCAAAATAATTGTCCCCTAACATGACCTTTGTCTGTCCTGGAATATTAATTAATCACACATAGGTTGCTATTCAAAACATTTCTAAACCATTACTTGTTCATGAAAAACTGGGCTTTTGTTGTCTTTAGTTTAATTACTTTCCTTATTGAACTTGATTTTCGCCTCATATTTGCACATAAAAAACATCTTAACTCTGCTGTTGTTATACATCATTATAGATAATAACATGAGTCAGAATTGGAAGTTTACACATTTTCATGTTCAGAATTTTAATGTATTCATGTTTGTATTAAACACACTGTAAACGATATATGCTGTAATCAACATCACACTACAGAACACAATCAGTAACTTAATTTTACTGCATTGTTCCAATTCAGTTATACAAATAAGAACCAAACTGAATATAAAATTTATATGGAATATTATACTATACAAAAATACCAAGCTTTTTTTTTTTTTTCCTCATGCAAGCCCTTTTACAGGTTGTCGGTGCAAACAGTACGGATCTGATAGACAAAAAAAATCTAGACGTTTTACAAAAGAACCAGTAACATTTTATTGAACACTTTGTGGAAGACATGTAAATATTACAGATAGGTCTACTAGTGTTGAAAAAGGATGAAATAAATACAAACAGAACTTGAAATCCCATAGGGATATATAAAAACATAGTTTTCTTTTAAAAGTCTCCATTTAGCAAAAGAAAAAAAAACATCTTCAGTACTAAGCATAAATACAAACGTGGTCTAAAATCTATGCCCTATAGATTACCTGGTTATTATAACTAACATACATACTTAAAATCATCCAAGACATTTTTTTTAAAGTACAAAATAGGCCATTTCATTGTTAACTGTGACCGTGAGTGTTAACAGTTGGAAATTTGATGCATTAACAAATGAACCATTCTGCAGCATACTTCTCAAATCCTGAGTGAGATTAAGTTGAAAAACGACTGGGGCTATGATCCGCTATAGAGCCACCGTTTTATTAGGACCATGGGCTTCATATCTTGTAGCTGCTTTAGCAAAAGATCAGCACCGTCTGAAAATCTTTTATCCATAACAATCTTGACATTACTCACTGATTTGAAATTAAGGGGATTTCTGAATTCAACGAGACCTTCAAAGCCTCGAGATTCAGGAAGGACTTTAGATCTCGTCGACTTCTGTCTGAGAGATAGTTGTCTTTTGGACGGCAGTTCAGAACTAGATCTGTCATTTAATTTGCGTTTGGAAGTGTGGCTCGACTCTGACGTTTCCAAGAACTTAAGGAAAGAGTCTTCAAGTCCTAACGGCTTGAATGCCCCTGGTATGACTGTTTCCTGTTCTTGGGCCGCAGGAGTCCCAGGATTTGAGTTCTCCGTGGAGTTGTTGACCGTAGAACGATTCCTAAGAGTCTGCATCCGCTCCGGACACGCTGGTGTGGGGTGTGCAGGTTTTCTAGGACGACCTCTTTTAGGTCCTGGTTCTGGTCCAGGACAGGTGGAAGCTTGAGATTCTGTGTTCTCTTCGGTGGACTGCTTGGCGTCCGGTTGGCTGATTTTCTCCATCGGTTCGTCCTGTTTCTGTTCGCTGGACCTCTCGACGTCTTCTGTTTCCGTCTCCTCCGATGAAGAACTTGGCGCGCCCTCTGGTTTGTTGGTTTCTTTGAATCTTGCGCGGGAGTACTTTTTGCAAAAAATGAACTGGCTCCTCTGGTCTTCGATGTATCTTTCTGTGAGGCCATGAGTGGTGTAATGCTTAAAAATGTGTCTTTCCGCCAGTTCCACTGCATCACATCCTGTTATCATGCACGGGTACTGCAAGGCGGACTTCTTGGTGCACATCGCTGATGCCTCTTCGTGGGATTTTAGTGTTGGCTTCCCAAAACTAGTCCAATGTTCAATGGACTTTCCGTCTTTCTTTTTAGTGTTTTTCTTCTTCAGTTTAAACTTGCTTTCAACATTCTCTTTCCCATTGTTAACACCTGGGAAAAACCCCACTGATTTAGTCCTTCTTCCATCACTAGTTTTAGGATCATAAACATATTCATGCTTTTTTATCAGGTGACGGAGGAGGTTGGATTTTGTAGTGTAAACACGGTCACATCCATCATACTCGCACTTGAACGTGGGGTCGACTGAACCGCTTTCGGAGATGGCGATTTCTTTGTGGAAATTCTTAATGTGCTCAATGTAATTTTCGACAGAATTGAAGGGGAGCCCACACTCTGGCCGGTCACAGTTGAACGTCCCTATAGTCATGCTGGCCATCATTGCTGTGGCTTTGTCGCGCGTAAACTTGTGGAGTAAGAGGTAATGCTGTACTAACCTTGTGATTCCCATGAAAACTCTTGAACAGTTTTTCACTTGACACCTTACTTCATTGTCTTTGCTTATACTCTCTTGTCCGTTCGTAACACTGGGCTTTTCAACCTCTACTTCGGGTTTGCTGGGTGGCAGGGCTGCCTGATGCATAGCCCTGTAATGCAGAATCAGATTTTGCTGAATGGTAAATGCAGCAGTGCAGCCTTCGTGAACACAGCGATATGGTCTATATGGACTGTAGGCGTCTGTTTCGCACATTTTCAGCCCCAACTTTTTCTGAAGTTTTTCTTTCTTCAGGTCATCCTTTGTTGGAGTGTTTTTGGAGCTGCTTGGTTTCTCAGGGGACATGGACAGAGATGGAGGGCTGGACTTTGGCTCTTTTACTTTGCCTGCTGATGCATCTGATTTTCCTCGCTTGTCCTTTGCGCTGGGGTCTTTTAAGCTGGATTTCACATGTGGACTCTTACTCACGTCAGCCCCTTTAGGCTGCTCTAGTGGGTTTTCGGGAATTAACGGTGCTACTTCGCCGACAGGACCGTCACTCAAATAGTTCGGTGGTGACGGCAGCCGAGTAACCGTTGATACCTCGTGTGTGAAGCTCTGCCCTACTGCTTCCATTGTCGTCGTTTCAGAAACCACTGAGATGCTTTCATCGCCTGTTTGAGGTGCAATGGCAATGTCATCTGGTTCTTGTTTTATTGTAGTTTCTGATTGCGCCATGTGACTAGCATTGGGATCATTGCTAACACGGCTTGTGAAAACTTGATCTTTGTTAAGTCTGAATGCGCATCTATTTCGGGCGCTAATTTTTAATTTTTGCATCTCTTCTTTCGATAACCTATGGACCTTTTCATAGTGGATTTTCAAACCTGTTGTTCTGGTAAAAGTCTTGGGACAAATCTGGCAAGGGTATGGAGAAAGTTTGGATGGCGTTCGTTTTAGTTCGTCAATCATCTCATTTGAAAAATCATGCATTTTAGCCAAGTGCTTGAATAATGCTTCCTTTGTCATAAATGAATAGTCGCAATCTTCCTGGTCACATTTAAAAGGTTTAGGGACCTTTTCAACGGGCTTTTCGTTGCTTTTACTCAGTAACTTGCTTTTTTCAATGCCAGAAGTTGTATTACACTGATTAACCATTTGTCCTAAGCACAGAGTACTCTGCATCTTTTCCTGTTGAGCCTCAATTAAATCCAACCTCTGAAAGGCATGTGACATTTCCATCAAGTGATCTTGTGACTGATACGGTACAGCGAGGGCTGGATTACACAGCTGTACCGCATTCTCCTGCTGGTTTTCAGGAGAAACAGAGGAGTTTGAATAGTCCATTATGTATGTATTTTGAGGTTCCTGTTTCAACATCATTGGGGTAGTCAAAGTGGTTAGGCTACATGATTCTTGTGAGAAATCACCATTTGACATATTGTATATTGCTCCGTTTGTGTCAGGTACGTGAGGATCATTAAGAAAATCAAGAAAAGATGTTGGTAGGTCCGCCGTCAGGTCAATTTCATCTAATGGCCGGCACTGTGAGCGTTTTGACAGGTGACCTCCAAGAGACTTGGTGCTCGTGAACTCTCTGAAGCATCTCCTACAGATGACTTTTCCGTCTTTAATGATTGCTGGCCATTTGGTGCGCTTGCTCAACCTGCTGCGTCTTCCTTTCAGTGAGTCAGGGTCACTGTTCTTGTCGTCGGAGGCCTCGCAGTCAGCATTTGGGCATTCCTCGTCATAAGGGAAATCTGTGTGATGAATAGCACAGTGTGGACTCATCATTCCATCCATGGAGTTGTCCATCTGTTCGTAAGTTGCCATGTTCTCTGTTTTAATTATTTCAGTTGTGGGCTTTAATGCAGTTTGAGCTTCTGGGCTCAGACATTTCAGTGGAATATCAACTGAAGAGCTCTGGGTAAGACAAGAGTTCTCACTGTGAGCATATGGAGTGTGATAGTTTCCATCAGGTAGGCTGTCAATTGTTGAAATACTGTTTCCATTATCTAGCTGCCCTGTCATACTGTCACTACCCTTTCTTACATCCTCAGCCTCTCTGCCGCTGTCAGGATGCATAAGTCCGTACTGGTGCCCTCCGTTGTGCATCTGCCCTCCATTGTCAAGCATAAGGGAACTGGACACATACTGAGACATTAAACTGGAATCTGAAGGGGCATGAGACATACCTGGGCCTTGCACTACTGACATTGAATGATCTCTTTCAGTTGGGAGGGGGACTGTGGTTTGATAGGGCTCTGCCTGCCAGGGAGGATAACTGCGGGAGGGGTACTCGTTCATGTTGAAGGCATCTGGATAGTTACTCATGGGAGGCGAAGACCATGACTGGGACATGTCTGGCTGCATTAATCCACCAGAGCTATTTGGGCTTCCCCACGACGTGTACAGTGTCGGGTTAACCATTGGAGTGATAGGCACAGGTTCCATTGAGCCGGGATAACACTGGGCAGGTGAGGTTGAACATCCCATTGGGTAATCCATTTGCTGCATTCCAGGTTTGTTGCATAGTATTCCTGGCTGATTGGGCTGCCTGTTTCCTATATTCTGATTAGATGGAGCTGGTCCAGACGGTCCCTTTTTGGCTGTAATCTTGGCTACTTTGTTATATTTCTTTGCTAATTTCCAGTCCTCAAATATTTCCGGATGTTGTTTCTTCACATGCCTGGACAGACTTTTATTTGTACTGTAAGCCCTTGTGCAGTCGCTATATGGGCAGCAATGCAAGTTCTCTTCATTGCCAGGTACAGCAGGTGTGCTGGAAGGATACCCTTGCAGTGAAGAAGGAACTTCTGTCTTGATTTGAACTGGGGAAATTAGTTGTGGAAGAGCTTTCTGATATTCAGTACCTTGTACATTGTTGTGCATATCTCCCTGTTGATTTGCCACAGGATTTGTTGCACTTGGAACAGAATAGACGGGGGGAATCTCTCCTCCCTCTGTCACACCATAGTCTGCTTGCTGAGCTTCTGGTGCTGGTTTCAGCTCAACTGGTGCTGGAATGGGGTTTGTCAGTGGAGTGTAACATTTCTCTGGTTCTTTGATTTCAGGATCTGCTGCAGGATTCAGCATACTTTCAATGGAGTGCTTTACTCTCACAGGAATGGGTTCTAGAGCAACCTCGGGTGATGTGCAAGGTGAGCTGTTTGCTTTTGATGCCTCCTTTGTGTCTGCGTCTGTGTTAATTTGTTCAAGGCAAGTGACTACAGAAAGTGAGTCTCCATTGCTTGGGGCATTGCCGACTGGCGGTTGAACATTTGGAGTGATAGGAGGATTTTGATTTGTGTGAGGCAAGCTGTTCACTGTATTGTTTGTACAGTGACTCTGTTGATGAGACAAGAATTGAGACTGGGAGTAGAACACCTTGCCACAGTTATCCGTTTGGCAGGTGTAGGTAAGGTAATGCTGCGCTTCGTGATCATACAACAGGTAGGCTTCGCTGAAAATTTTGCCACAGTTAGGAAACATGCACTGAGCCTTAAACTCTGGATGCAGTTTTCTATGCATGAGCAATTCAGAATTTGAATTAAAGTTGGCCTTGCAATCCAGCTGTATACAGATGTACGGTTTAGTACCACAGTGCATCTGCAAATGATCATTAAGATGTTGGACATTAACAAATTGCCGCCTGCAGTACTGGCACACCACTTTCTGTTTCTGTATCTCTAAAAACCGCATGGCCTCGTCGTCATCTTTGTGAGATCGTACGTGAGCCATGAGGTTACGGAAAAATTTGAATGCTTTGGAACAGTTTGTAACGGGGCAGAAACAGTCTTGACTCATCTGTGTGTCTGATGTAGTTTGTTCTAAATTAACAGCGGGGTCTACAGATTGGTTGCCAGTTTTAGATTCAACATTGACTGGGCTCATGCTCATCTTGGCAGCGACTTTTGTATTTTTTGACGGGCTTTTAGGCGACTGAGGTGGTTTGGTTACCTTCCTTGCAGCCTTCATTGCAGCTAGTCTCTCTTTGCAGGACTGCTTCACGTGTGATGCTACATGTGGCTCTAAAACCTCCCTACTTTCAAAACTGTCTGCACAAATTGGACATAGATACACTCCGTCTTTGAAATGCTTCTGAGCGTGGCGAACAATTCTGTGCCCCAAGAACTCCTTGTCGCACAAAACACAATACTGCATGTAGGCTCGCCAGTTTCTGAAGCGTGCAGAGACAAAGCCTTGCTCCCGAAGTTTTTTCGCCTCTCTGTTTTTTTCTCTTTCATCTGTGATTTCATTGAGTTCATTTGTAGTGGTTAACAGAAAATCCTCCAAGTCTTTGTATTCTGGGAGTTTGCCAAGTGCACTTTCCACATCTTGATCATCTGTATCGTTTAGTGTGTCAATAGATGACACAATAGCTGCCTCGTCACCCATCAGTGCCAAGCAGTTGCGTTTCAGTGTTTTCCAGTCCCAGAATTCTGGATCAAAAGGCCACTGTGTCTTCAAGGCCAGCAATAACTCACAGCGTAAAGAATTGGGCACTGGTAGACTTCCGTCCTCCTCAGGTTTCTGGTCGGGTTCATTGTATAGAGACTCCACGGCATAATACGAGTCAACCGTAGGCTGGAGGAGAAACTCAGTCAACTGGCATGCACGTTTAACTTCAAGATCCGTTGGCAAGAGGCAGGAAATGGTCTTGCAAATAGTAGACTTGCTTTCCTTATGGTCACTAGAGGTTATTTTCAGGGCCTGAATGCACATTTCGACGCACACTGGAAGTCCCACCTCTCCAACCTGAGAAGGAAAAAAGTAACATTAAAAAATTGATAACAAATGCAGCAATTTAGAGTTACAATGACGTTAATGGCAATGTCTACTAGGGATGGGAAGCTTATCTGATACGTATCCATACATATCAATACGCCGACATGCGCGTGTACGATGCCAGTTCACCAGTAGAGAGGTTGCAAGTATAATGATATTGCGATGCATCGGTTATTAAATGTTTGTATCAATAAAATTTGATCCGTTCAACAGAATATATTTTTACTTGCATTTAAAAGTGTTATTATTTATTTGGGTAAAGTTTTTCTTTCCTGTAGACCCACGTTAATGTGCGCTGGGGATTCGCAGATGTGAACACTGACTTTAAACTACAGTATGAGCATTCACAAGTCAGCTGACTCTGAGAAGACCAGACCTTGTCACGACCGCTGCGATGAATACTATAATGTCTGTATCTTTAATCTTACAGACATAGAAGGAGAACACATGTGGTTTATGAACATGTACTTTTTACTACATCAACTGCATTGACTACTGAGGTTGACACAGAGAAACAGTGATGTACATATGGAACAGCGCATCCCAGAATACCTTGTGCAGGTGTCTCTTAAAGTGACAGAGCCTTTTTCTGTATTGCCAAATACTAGACTAATTCAGTGAGGGAGAAATAAGGTGAACATGAGAAACATGTAGAGAAATGACTTTGGAAACACAGATTTAAAGGGGGCGTGTCCGAACTTTGTCACCTGACTGTATGTGAGGCATGTGTTCTGAAACTGAACTAAAGTCAGTTCGTTAAAGTCATGGTTTTATTTGATACATAAATAATCATCTCATTGAATGTCAGTTCATATGCTCTTATTGACTGAATGTGTTGAATCAGAATGTTCTTCATTCTCTGTATCGTGATTTGGATGTGAATCATATCACATCGTGAGGTGCCACACACGTATCTTTAATAAATCGGATCGGAGATGCTGTATCGAGATGTGTATCGTATCAGCCTTATAACTAAGATTCCCATCCCTAATGTCTAACAGTTGTACTTTCAGCTTGAGACTAGTGTTTACCTCATTTTGGATTACTTTGATGAGGAACAGAATGTGACAGACACTTGTGCTGAGAAGAGCCATATCTTTGCTGTGGCCAAGAAATACCTCAGCAGATGACTCTAGACGCATTAATAGCTTACTCCAGAACAGTGTGAGTTCCCTGAAAAGAGAAACAAAATGCATACAGCATATTTTAACACAAAATCAATGACACAAAATCTGTAGCAATGACAAGTATGAGCTTACAACATATTTAGTTTGGGGGAAAAAAATAAATGTAATACATTTCTCCATGATAACTTGTGGTGAGAGTCATTTTCTAAGAGCTCTGAGACGAAGCAAACACCAACACTTACCAGGCACAATAAACTTCTCCTTGGAGAAGCTGCCGCTTGAGAAAAGCTGAACACAAGCAGAGCGCTCCTTTCTCATCTCCCTCTGACTCTAAGTTGCAGATCATCTCAAGAGCATCTTTACAGTCTATTGATGCAATCTGTAAGAGAGAGATAATGGTAGAATGTGTGATATCACTGGGGTCCATTTGTTACAAAGAAGTGTTTAACTTAAAACTACTGTTATATTATGTCACAGCCAGTTTCAGATTTGCTGTATGAAATATGTGCTGTTTCAACTGCATACTGTTTGTTTAAGTTACTGATAACCTCAAAAATGTTGCTGATAGGATATTTTTTAAATTATGGTATCAGCATTTTTAGTTCTGCTAGTGGCTAATATCGGACTTTTTAAATGGAATTACTGATTTTGAAGGGAAAAAATAATCTCTCAAAATGCCAGGATTTTTTACAGTTTGTTCCATGTACTGCGAGTTTCATATTCAGTGATTTAAATTCATTTTTTTACTCACATATTTATTCATGTATTCCTTACTTTGACATAGATGTTCACTTCTACAGTTATCTAGTTTCTTATAGCGTAAATTGATTCTAACAACTCATGGACTAAACTGATTATTGTTATAGTGAAAACTGATCATATTTTACACCGAGACGGATATCAGCCACCTCATCATTATTCTATCAGCCTTTACAGAAAACACTACCAGGCAACCTCCAGTTGAACTGTCGCATTGAGACCAAGTCTACACTATTTCTTATGTGTTTTGGTGCAACAGACCTTGTGATTCAAAGAAGCCAGTATATATGTCTGCTATTCTACAGTCGCGGAAAAAAATGAGTAGACCATCAAAAGTCATCAAAAACAATGGTTATGAGATCCAGTCCTAACTCCTGTGTGTATCATGGGACTAAAACAGACAGAAAAGAAAACATGGAATGAATAAAAGCCCTGTTTTTGTCAGCACAATGTCATAGATATTGATGGAAGAACTGATGTGATTTTGGTTATTATCTCTAAAACCACAGAAAATGGATAGATATCAGCTCTGAAATTAAACTACTAGGATATATTTTTGTTGTTATCATTATATTTGTCCAAATAAATGTACCTTTAGTTGGACCAGGCATTAAAATGAACAAGAAATTGAAGAAAATATAGGGTGGTCTCATCATTTTTTGCACGACTGTAGTTGTACGCTCCTTACACAAAGCAACACTGGACAACTGTCTATAAGGGACAATTTAACTGTTTCATAAACTCTGTTTTGCAGCTCCACATACATATACAATCAAAATTAATTAAAAAAAATCGTAATAATTTGCATTAGTGATAAATTATCATTTGGGTTTGGATGAGAGGTCCAGATAGAGAATAAAATGTTTATCTTTCAAAACATCCACATTGGCGTGGACAGGTAGCCTGGTCAGCTATCCCGTTTCCTCAGTGTATTCAATACTGACTAAATGGTCTGGAATTGGTGGGCTTCAAGTCAAATATGTGGGCAGGACTAATGCACCGAGTAAACCAATCACAGAAAAGACGCCCCGTTCTTGTGTGCGCTGTGTCAAGTCATGAGTGTTTGTCCTAATTTGTGCTTTTATGCTGAGGTTTTTTTTTTGTCAACATTCTCGGCGTCCCACCTACTGGGAATGCTGTCCTTTTTTTCCCCCTCTTCTATCCTGATGTGTCTTTTTTCCTTCTTTGATAAACCGGAGCGCTGCACAAGTAGCGATCCGGCAGTTCTTCCGTCCTGTATCCCCTTGTATGTGTTATTGTTTTCATGTTATTCTCGGACGGTTGTAACTGGCAAGACAAATCTACCTACGGGTACCAATAAAGTCACCTTGAACCTTGGACGTGATGCTTTTGTCAAAGAAACTTAAGAATACAGGGTGAAGTCTGTAATTCAATCCTTATTTTTTAATCAAACAACCGACAACAGTTGTAAAGAGATCTGTGGACTTGGAACTGACTTTGACTCGCCACAAAAAAGAAGTGGGTGCGTATGAGTTGTGAAACCCCCGCCCCCGAGGTTTAAAATTGCTTCGGTATAAAATAGATCGGGCATAATCCACAGTGAATGGAACAGTTCCAGACCGTTTTCTCAGTATTGAATACACTGAGGAAATGGGATGGCCGACCAGGCTAGTGGCTGTGGCGCAGCTGGTAGAGTGGGTCGTCCAATGTCCGAACGGTCTGCAGTTTGAATCCTGCTTCTGACTGTCCACATGTCGGAATGTCCTTGAGCAAGACACTGAACCCTAAATGTCTCCCAGTGAGGCCTGGTAGCGCCTCGCATGGCAGCAGCCGCCCACTGGTGTATGTGTGTAAATGGGTGAATGCAAGGCTTTGTAAAGCGCTTTGGGCACCATCAAAGTGTGAAAAAGCGCTATATAAGTACCGACCATTTACCATTTAAACGACAAATGTTTTAGAGCACATGATTTCTTACCTCTTCCATAAGCTGCTCCTGGCTTTTTGTCATGCAGATGCAAAGCAAGTAGGTTTGTTTGAAGTTCCCTTTTCCTTCGTATCCCGGATACTCTGAGCACGTCTTGGCGAGGACAGCAGCTTTGTCAGTGCTGTCCACTTTGATAAGGTGCTTTATTCGCATGGTGAGAAGTGTGGGACCCTCCAACTCAAGAAATTCATGAACTAAAAAAGCAAAAAAAAAAAAAAAAAAAAAAGAAGGATGAGACAATTGAAGACAAGAGACACTTTGAAATTAAAATTGAACAAGTTGGTGTGGGTCTTCAAAGTAGGGATGCAGCAATTATGAGGTTTCACAATTAACCACGATTTTAAAAAAAAGTCATGATTAATTAATCGTAAAGGCTCTGCAACACTGTGTTTCTGTTGTCACTCTCAAAAACAGAGAGGTTATGTCAGACATTACACCAGCGGCGCATCAGCTTAGCATCGCAAACACAACCTACCGGACCACGGACAGGAAACACACAGCTTGACTTTGTTTCCACCAAATAAACGCCTCATGTCAGCAGTGAGGGAACATTCTGGTTAAACCAATGGAAGATGACGGGTCCTCAACATGCAAAACTTGACATAAAAAGTTGCGTCTAAAAACGCCAGTACCTCTAATTTGATGAAGCACCTGTGGGATTATCACCCAGCTTTACACGCTCAGTAAAGGTCATATACAGATGAAATAAATGAGTTAAATTATGTGAGTTGTAAGTTACTTAAAGAAACAGAATTGGTAATGAATTAAATGTGTCACTTGCAATCAGTAGTGTAGCAGTGAGAGTTGAACACGTGAAACCGCACTAATGCAGCGTAATGTCAGCGTATGGAAGACAAATGATGGAATACTCAGTGGCATTTAATGTTACGTTTTTTAATGTATTATTAAATAACAAAAATATAATGAAGTAATAGACAGAATAGTTTTAGGCCACATTATGTAAAAAAATTAGATACATTTTTAACTCTTTCCCCCCTGGACACCTACTAGAAACAACCCATAGATATGTACTAGTTC
>JAPTGZ010000016.1:32314201-32327412 GCA_029814645.1 Fowleria isostigma | reverse complement strand
CAAAATAAAGAAGATGATATTACAATAAATGGTGAAAAGCCACTTAA
Organism: Fowleria isostigma; assembly: GCA_029814645.1. NCBI lineage: Eukaryota > Metazoa > Chordata > Actinopteri > Kurtiformes > Apogonidae > Fowleria > Fowleria isostigma. Next base: position 32,327,365 of record JAPTGZ010000016.1, on the reverse strand, counting down.
GAATGGTTAAATATAGAGGAAAAATGTATTCACAAAGTGACACAGGTGTCACACTGGGTCCTTATGGGTTAAACAAAGATAATTAACATTGAAACAATATGTGCAAATCTCTTCCAAACAAAACAGTAAGACAAAAGTCGAATAATAACTTTGCATCATTTATACCATACACAAAGCTGAATTACACTCATGTTGCTTACATACACACATTATTATATTTATTGCATTTTAATAGTATTTTATTTGCATATTAACTGTTTTTGATTGTATTTTGTACTGTAAAGCACTTTGTGAGTACTGTCTGTGAAAGGTGCTCAATAAACAAAACTTACTTTAAAAAAGAAAAAACCCACATTGTTTCTGAATTATGACCGCTTATTGTACATCTATTTTTAACACTGTAACAATTGTGTTTAAAACGTAATATCACAAAAAAACTTCCAGTCAAATTACAAGATTCTCTGCAATTTCACAGCAAGTATAAGTGTAAACATTTGGCTGAATATAAAAAAACCCTCTTATTTGTTGTTCAGTCCTGTCTATATGCATCCATGTGTCAGTGTACAGGCTCAGTGTGACGGTCTCTATTGTTCATGGAGGTTAAAGCCATGAGAAGAGTGACACAGTGTGGTAGAAACTGGTATCTGCTTCAGCACTTAAAGTTCAAACCTACTGTGAGCTTCTGTAGACCTATAACCCACAGTCCTACACGCCCAGACTTTACACATAAAGGACACAAAGATGTGGACTGAGACTTAATACAGTGCACATTTATTATGTTCACAAGCACCATGCAAAAATTCTTAACAATAATAATTTTAATAATAAGAATAATAGTAATAATAATAATAATAATAATGATGATAATAATAATAATAATGATAATAAACTGAAGGATTCCGTATAAATGATCTTATTTATATTTTTGGTCATCATTACTGAACCTACTTTCCATGATGTGTTCATTCACATTAAACCTGTCACAGTGTGTTCTCTTGCGGTGGTTTTCCTTCAGTTGTGTGCTCACTATGCGTCGGTTGTGTTGTATTAGTGACACGTCCATCGTGTGTAACACTGATAGATGCTGCATGACCTGCTGCTCTACTGTAAAATGCATACAAGGCAGCCCGTGCAGGGCTGTCCAAGAAACCCCATCGACCAGACAAAACTCGAGGCGTGAACGTGGCAGCCATTTTACATCATCAAGAGTGAATGACTGAAGCCGGACCAGTGCCGGGAGTTTTACACTTTTTCTGTCTTTTAAATATCACATTTATCTTCCTAAATAATCAACACCATACACGTTGGTGATCCAGCGGCAGGTAGGGCGAATGCTACTAATTGGTCACGTGATTGTTTGTTAATTGATTGCTAAAAAGACTGAATCGTGCGGTGCTGTTTCAAACAATGTGGAAACTGGTGGTGGTTGGGAACGAGTTCTCCAGACCGGCTTTTTGAAAATGGACTCTTCCTATGTGGCGGCACGTTGACAAACCACGCATCTAGCGGGCTAAACCTCTAGCTTTGAAGGCCTCTTTTACTCTAATTCAAATTTAAAGCCATATTTTGGCTATTGATTTAGTCCACAGCGACAAATGACGTTGAAACAATGGCCTCACTGAAATTCCGTTCGAATTAGCATGCTAGCTTAAGCTAGCCTATTTTGACAGATCATGGAATTGACAAGCTCATTGTCATTGTATGCTAACAGTAGCTCGCTGGCAAAAGCCTGTTATCGTGGGAAAGTCTGGCAATTAAACCTTGTAAATATACGCACGTACACGTTTTTATCTCTGTAGACTACTGAGTACAGATACAGTCATAGAAAATGTACACTAGTGTGTCATGTTATTGTATCGATGAATGTCCCCAGTTAGCTTGATTGCTTACAGCTCTAGCCTTGCGAACTAGCCCGTTAGCTAGCTAACGCTAGCCTCAACGTGTGCGGGTCTGCCCGTACCCGCTAATCCCATCGTTAAACTTAAGGTTATTTTTTAAAAAAACAGTTCATGCCGGATAATGTTGGAGACATTACAGATTATAAATAAAATACTGAAGATTTGTTGGATCACAAAAGCTGCATCTGTATAGAAATGTTTTCTAGCAAAGGGAAAGCACGTGCTTTCGGAATGGATGTGATCGATTAGCTGACATTTGAAGGTATTGGTAGCATTACATCTAGACGCTAATATTAGCCAAGGATAACATTGGCTAAGTTAACGTTAGGCCAAAACAAAGACTGCCCTCCACAATTTGCTGAGGCCAGCGTTGCCGGATACAGCAACGTGAATAGAGGAGAATCGGAGTAAAGTCTCAGACCAGGTCTGTACAAGCTAGTGGAGGGTGAGATGGAGGGTCGATGGTAACGTAGGGATAAGTGGTTGCCTTAGTGTCACAATTTGTGCTGTCAAAGCGTCAGTAAACAGAATGCTAAAGGGTGCATAGGCTCACTGGTCAGCCACCGGAAACCGGGGCTGACTCTCAGATGGAACACGTGTATCAGCTATCTAGCCTGTGCTGAAGTCAGCAGCAGAAGGTAAGCTAACATGTAATTTAGCGACCAAAGCAGACAAGGCTTATGCACCAGCAGCGACCAGGAGGTATAGCATTAGCTCCATCCACAGAAACCTCTAGCTGTGATTGGAAAAGTTTGTCACTAGGATGCAAGCCTTATGGTGTTAAGTTTTCCTTTGACATGATGCCTGTGTATTGATGGGATTTGGTATGTGCATTGTCTGGCCTGTGCATAATGTGATCATTTCTCTGTCAACTGCCCATATGTAGGTTTTTGGGGCTTCTGCCTCATGCAGGCTGAGAGCTACAAGTGTTGAGTCCGGATAGTGAAAAGTCTCCAGACTGTTTAATAGTAAATATCCAAACTTGTTTTACTTGAGGTGACATCCAAAATTTGGACTAAAAATTGCACTGATAGTTTGACAGTCACACTGCTATAAATCATAAATGGTCAAACCAATTTTGCGAAAGATGTAACCCATTTTGCCTAAGTCTGAGACTTTGCACTCTCCTGAACACATCCCCAGTCTTGCCCTTGACCCAGGATTAATTTGGCTCATTGCATTTACACAGATTTCTGGAGACATGGCCACAGAACATATTAATGGAAATGGTCCAGAAGAACCAATGGACACCTCTGCTGCAGTTACCCATTCTGAGCACTTCCAGACTTTATTAGAAGCTGGTTTACCACAGAAAGTTGCTGAAAAACTAGATGAAATTTACATAGCAGGTAAGGCACAGTGAATACACTTGCATATTAAAATATGCAAATTTTTGTTTATCAATTCTTTTGCATGTACTGTCATTTTATCACCTTTTTGAATGGGGGAATTGGGTTCCTGAAGCAACTTTTTGTGGTTTCCTACCAAAATGGGTACTGCAGTGCTTCAAAATATTAAATTACACATTACTAGAGTGAAAATGTGTAAATGATTGCAGCATTTGCATTCCCACCATGGTTGCATGAAGTCTGGTGTCAGGGCGAGTGAATTTTCCTCTCCCTGGGAGTGTCTTGGTGAGCCTGTCCACTCTCCCCATTCATGAAATTAATTTGCATCCCATAACTGCTGCGGAAAGAACTTTTTTGCAAATGTGTTCATTTAGATGCAGTTAAAATATCTCTTGCTTTTGGTGATTTCCTTTTGAAGTTCCTGCAGGGGAGAGTCGGTTCAAATCTTAGAGGTCATTTTAGGACTCATTTTGGTCGGTCAGATCTAAAAAAGTACTGGTCTGGCCTTTTCAGCCAGATGGGAGTGAGGCAGAAACAATGGCAGCAGCTGTCTGGTGTATGGCTGCATGGGACAGGTGACGGCCCCTTCATAGAGGAGAATGCACACTGGCTCATTAGAAACTCCCAGCCAAAGTACAGAGGGCCACTGGCAGATCGAGTTGCACTTTCACATCTGTTGTGATTAGTTCTGCACAAACCTGCTGGTTGTAGAATAAAGTCCAGCATGTCTAATGACTACAGCCTAATTAGTTTAGGCCTGTCCCACCCCTCACTTGTAATTGTAGTAATTGCTTTTGATACCTCAATTATGTACATATTTTTATGCAGCATAACTTGCATGCAAATGCTTCTTCCCAGTGAATTCAGTAGTACTGTAACGTCTCTGCATGAACTATGAAAAGATTCTTTGTCTTCCTGTTAGTAGTTCATCTCTTGTGTGTGATTTGTCCTTTTCAATAGGTTTGGTGTCACACAGTGACTTAGATGATCGAGCGATTGAGGCTCTTAAAGAATTCAACGAGGAAGGTGCTCTGCAAGTCCTGTTGCAATTTAAGGACAGCGACCTCTCACATGTTCAGGTAGGAACTTGGTCACTTTCATAAGATTTTATCAGCTTGCATGTTGCATGCCAACTTTTCAGAGTGAATAGTTATATCCTACATGTTGCAATTTCTATTAGTGTTTTTGTTTGTTACACAATAGCTTTCAGCAATTTCTGGTCCTAACTAAGAAAGACTTAACTGTTTTGTCTAACTGCTTAGATTCTAAAGTCAAACTAAAAGTGAAGTGTCGTACTGATGAGGTTGTTTAATTCTCCTTAATGTTTTTTCTTTCTTTTAGAACAAAAGTGCCTTTCTTTGTGGCGTGATGAAGACGTACAGACAGAGAGAGAAACAAGGGACCAAAGTGTCAGACACTAATAAAGGACCAGATGAAGCCAAAATCAAAGTGAGAACTAATCCATTGTTTAACAGTGATGCTAAAACTATTTTTATTCTAAAACATGTGTGATTAATGTTACAGTTTACATCCTTTGCTGTGAATTTTACTTGGACTAAGTTATTTGATGTGACTTTGGACTCAGATATTTGTTTTGTCATATTTCAGGCTTTGCTGGATAGGACTGGCTACACACTTGATGTGACAACAGGCCAACGGAAGTACGGGGGTCCCCCACCGGAGTCTGCCCACTCTGGGGCTCAGCCCACTATTGGTACAGAGGTAAGCAGGGCAGTGAGTGATGATCTAATGCATCTATTAATATGTACAATTGGCAGTTATTGAGAGGTTTCATACTCTCTAGCTCATTCACATGAATAGTAAACATTTGTGTCATAGATTAAACATGACATTAAACCAACATTAAGAACATTTATATGGTGTCCAAATGATGAAACTCTTTTTCCTTTAGTAACCATGGTTACAATGAAAGCTTACCGCTAAGAGCTGACAGGATGCCTTTACCTAGATGCTATCAATCCCCTATTTAAACTCCATTTCAAATTATTTTCTTACATGATAACATTTTATTTCTCAGATATTTGTAGGCAAAATCCCCAGAGACCTCTTTGAGGATGAACTGGTTCCACTGTTTGAGAAGGCCGGCCCCATCTGGGACCTGCGCCTGATGATGGATCCTCTCAGTGGCCTAAACAGAGGCTACGCCTTTGTCACTTTCTGCACTAAAGAAGCTGCACAGCAAGCTGTCAAATTGGTACGTTCTCTGTCCTGCACTTACAACCATAAAGACGTAGTCAAGAATAGAAGAAGTTAATGTATGGCTTATTTTACTTGAACACATATGTGTCAATGTTACCGCGTTAATGACATCAGTGCAGCCGTGCATCCATTTAGTTGACTCTGCTGCCTTTTTTTGTCTCCTGCTTACATTATCCTCCATTCTTCTGCAGTGCAACAACAATGAAATTCGACCGGGTAAACACATCGGCGTGTGCATCTCTGTGGCCAATAATAGACTGTTTGTTGGCTCCATCCCTAAGAGTAAAACAAAAGAGCAAATTGTTGAAGAATTTGCAAAAGTCACAGGTGAGTAGGCAACACTATTTGACGACATTCAAATGTCGATGCAGGTTGACATATGCATTTAAATGTTAAACTACTCATCTCAATAACTGGGCTTAAGACGAGTAATACTAGAACCATCTGAAGCCATGACAATTTCTTTAAACATGTGATGTTTGTGTCCAAATGATGACCTCATTACTATGCTGGAGTGACTCATGTTACTGTGAGAGCTTACCGCTAAGATCTGACTGGACACCAATGCAATGTTATGACACAAGATATTTAGATAACACATTTCATTGTAACAGTAAACCATTCTGAAGAAATTAAACTATTCCAATAAAGTTTCATGTTATTCAGCCCTTTGTTGGAATAGAAGTAGTTGTTGATTGGTAAGCCTGTGATTTCTGTTAAAATAACTTAACCACGTCATGTCTTGTTCTTTTTCTTGTTCCTGCAGAGGGTCTAAATGATGTCATATTGTACCACCAGCCGGACGATAAGAAGAAGAACCGCGGCTTTTGCTTCCTGGAGTATGAGGACCACAAGACGGCGGCCCAGGCCCGCCGCCGGCTGATGAGTGGGAAGGTGAAGGTGTGGGGGAATGTGGTCACAGTGGAGTGGGCTGACCCCATTGAAGACCCGGACCCCGAGGTGATGGCCAAGGTGAGGTTTAAAGACACAGGCCGTCTGTAGGATGCACTGAGTATCAGTATTGCATGGTTCCGTATTTATTATTCTTGGCCACTTTGAACAGGAATTTGACCCCTGACTGTTAACAAGAAAATTTTATTTGATCAAAAACTCAAGCCTGAAATACATTAATAAATTTGAAGTCACCAAGAAAAAATATTGAAAAACAACTCAACAGCGCCCCCTCAAAAATCCAAATACATTATGTGGTGGGAGCCCTCCCACAATATTTCTTGATACAGAAAAATTAAACTTGGTACAGACATAGCTCATGATGGGACAAATAAAAAATGACGTTACGGCCCCGCCCTAAACCCAACAGGAAGTCAGCCATGTTAGGTGGACGTATTGACCTTTCAAATTACATCCCTCATACTTAAAATGTCTCCTCCAAGAGTTTTCATCCAATTTGTACCAAACTGGGTGAAGATCACCAACATGTGTGGTCAAAATTTATCAAGAGTTTTTATAAAATTTTGGGCGTGGCTGTGATCACTTCACAACGAAGTGGCCATTTTCAGAAGTATAAAAGTGTGTGTGTATCTCACACATAGTGGGGTTGAATTGAGTTGGACCCGATGTAATATTTATGCAGAATGACAACCTGACCATGATGATATGTAACTCGTATACATGTAGCTGTTCAGTAAAACGGCTCTACAACGCCCCCTGCATGTTAAGAATGGGAGGACAAAAAATATTTTGACAGTCAAATGAAATTTGGCCACATTCCTTATGCCAAACTGAACCAAAAAGCCAATGAGGATACACCCCTATTTACAATTGTGTTGCCATGACAACAAAAATGTGCCATTGAAATTACCATGAGCAGGAAGATGATGATGAACAGGGGAGCCAGGGATCATGTTTGATAGAATGCACGATACAGTGTCCTCTCACTGGTGGGTGGTCTCAGAGGTCACAGGGGAGGGTAAGGGCCATATGACCGCTTGCAGTTTTAATTTAGTTTATAAGTATATGGGTTATCAAGTAGAGAAAAACTAAAGGGCTGTCGAGGAGCATGAACTTTTATTTCAAACAGGATCCCAAGATTTCATTATAAAACACATGAAATGCACATCTGTTAAAGGAAGTATCTATAATATGTATCATAGTGCACAGTTGGAAGATAAAAATGAACTATTCAGCCCACTGTAAAGAAAGGATTGTTGCATCTCTAGTCTAGTTTTATAGGGTCATTTTTAGATAATTTTAGTCTAGTTATCTTGAGCTTATGCACTCAATGTACAATACTGATTATTTATTCATTTATGTATATATATATATACACACACAATATCCATACATTATTTGAACATGGATATACATAGTTTGCTGTAAACACTATATACATAGACGTTTACATAAGCAAATATGCATAAAGAAATAAACACAGACATGGGTTGTATTATGTGTATCAATATACATAATACATAAATTTTATACAGTAATTGAATACTAATATTCAACCCTTGTAGCCCGAAATGGTGTATAATATATTGTAAAGCAACCATTGTCTTCTCACCTGAATTTGAGTTTTTTTTTGTTTTTTTTTTAATACAGCTGTCTTTGTATATTCTTCATTTCCAGGTCAAGGTGCTGTTTGTGAGGAACTTGGCAAGCACTGTTACGGAGGAGATACTTGAAAAGGCCTTTAGTCAGTTTGGCAAACTGGAGCGGGTGAAAAAGTTGAAAGACTACGCCTTCATCCACTTTGAAGAACGAGATGGTGCTGTGAAGGTACACAAGAACAGAAATACTTCCCTTGAGTGTGTGCTTCAGTTTGTCCGTGCAGGCGATCCAGAATTGAACGTTCGAATCTTGATCAATTTCACAGGCTTTGGCCGATCTCAACGGAAAAGACCTGGAGGGAGAGCACATTGAAATCGTCTTCGCCAAGCCCCCCGACCAGAAGAGGAAAGAGCGCAAAGCCCAGAGACAGGCGGCGAAAACACAAATGTAAGTGACGAGACACAGCCGCCTGAGCCTGTAGGACACATGAAAAAATGTAAATGTTGATGTAAAGCAGGATATGTTGATGCTGAAGCCGTGTCGTCGCGTCACAGGTATGATGAATACTACTATTACGGGCCCCCCCACGTGCCCCCGCCCACAAGAGGCAGAGGACGCGGAGGCGGACGCGGCGGCTACTCTTACCCGCCTGACTATTACGGCTATGAAGACTATTACGATTACTACGGATATGATTACCACAACTACCGGGGCGGCTACGACGACCCCTACTACGGCTACGAGGACTTCCAGGGCTCTGGGAGGGGCCGAGGTGCCAGGGGGGGCATCCGTGGCAGCACCAGTCAGACCAGGGGCCGCGGGGTGGTCACACCGAGGGGCCGGATGGGATTCTCTCAGCGAGGAGGCCCTGGAACAAGCAGAGGTAAATACGACGAGGACGCAATGTGTCCGATTTTGATGGTAACCGTTGACACACGACACATCCAGTCTGGTTTGACTGATATCAATGCACAAATGGAAAGTTGAATTTCACACTGAGCGTATTTGTAAATCAGTCGCTGATCAGTTGATGACGGGTAGTAACTGTGAATACCATGTGGGATTTTCACATGCACCTTAATCAGATAGAGCTGCAGCAAGGAATCCAATACTAATTAATGAATCTTCAACCATTGTAATGAGCTTAATGAGGAAAAAGAAGTTAAAATGTTCTGATTCAAGTTAAATATTTTATTTATTTGTGCTTTTTATTTAGATATTTTTATTTTTCCAGGAAACCAAACATTTTCTGACATAGGACCTTATGAGTTCAAGTACCAGTAAATGGCATGCCCTAGAAATATAAAAAAAATCATATTTATTTTTAAATTGCATTTATTATAAGTATATTTATTTATCTTTACCTGATTCCAAGTTAAAGATTTTATTTTTTTTACTTTTATTTAGATATTTTCATTTTTCCAGGAAACAAAACATTGTCAGACATAGAACCTCATGAATTCAAGCACCAGTAAATGGCATGCACCAGAAACAACATAAAAAAGTCACATTTATTTATTTTTATATTTTGTTTACTTAATTTTAATTATTTATTTAGTTTATATACCATACTGTGATTCAAAGTTAAATATTTTATGTAGGAAAAAGAGAAATCGGGGCACTTACTTGGTTGGAAAATTGAAAAGCCTTTATTTCAACGGGGCTGGAGTAAAATAACACCTCCACGTATCAGCATGGGCCTTCTTCAGGGTGTTACAAAGACAAACTCATTTATAGTAATGGACTTAAAGGTGAGAGCCAGTGAGGCAACTGTGAAAAGATTTTTTTTGGGCACTAGGTGGGAGTAATTTTCTTGTGTTCTGAAAAACAGAATATGTGGGAGGGAAGGGAAAAAAAAGGAAGTAAATGGCAACTAAATAAAAAAAATAAAAAATAAAAAAATCAAGAAAAAATTGAAAATAAAAAAATTTATTTAAAAAAAATTTTTTTTAAACCCAAAAATATATGATAAAGCAGGGGAAACAGGAGATTTTTTTTTTTTAAATGAGTACAAGAGTACAAAAAATAATAAATTAATAAAATGGAAAAAACAGAAAAATACAAATTAAAAAAATAAAAATAAATTGGAAATGTATTTTATTTTTTATTGTACTTATTTATGTATTATGTATTCTCTGATTCAAAGTTAAGTACTTTATTATATATTATTATTATTATTTAGTCTCTGATTACAAGTTAAATATTTTTTATTCCTATTACAGTAATCTATCTATATGATGACATTTACAGCTTTTGGAAACATTTTTCACCTTATACTGACAATTTATAGCCATTTAATTAATTAATGGAAGAAATGATGATTGTATTGTGACCAGTGGGGGAAAAAAAAAAAGATCCCTAATCACAACATAATTCATATTTGCAATAGAGAATACAAAGTGGATGTTGAGTTTGGTGTTCTGAAATGCGTGTGTTGTCGTTGTTCAGCAGGGAAGCGGGGCCGAGGACGGTCCTGACCTGTCCCAGCGGAGACTGACTTGATGTGTGGGGTTACACCGTAAGCTGCAATGGATGTTGACACAAAAAAAAAAGAGCATGACAAAAGAGCTCCAATGATATTCCAGCCTTACAGAAGAAGCATCTTCCCTCCCCGTTTTTATTTTTTTTTTCTCTTTTTTTTCCTGAAACTGCCCCCTTAAAAAAAAAAAAAAAAAGGAAAAAAAAAAAAAAAGAAATGACAGGATTTTGAATATTTGCCACAGCCTCTTTTTGCCCCGAGCCCTTTTTATTCAGCCCTGATATCCAGGGCTTTATGTATTGCCCTAACAATCTCCCCCTTCCCTGTCCCTGAACATGCCATTTTTTAAATAATTATTAATGAATTTGCACTTTTTAAGTTTCTTAGGTTTGAAGTGGCTCAAAGGAGCTTGATGCTATGTATATGTTTGTGCTAATCGCAATTTTTATTGTCGGAATATCCATGTTTAATCTTAATCGTTTGATCTGGATGTTTGAAAGAGAACATTTGCAGGTTTTTAGGGTGTACCCACCTGGCATGGATAAGTCAGGCATTCCAGGAAAGTGGTTCTTTTCAGAACTTGTCTTTAAAGGGTTGGTTGACTACCTCAGTACAGAGGACTAAACTACCCGGCCTGTACTGTAAATAGGGAAACTATATTGATGAAAGCAGGGCTTGTTTTCATACAAAATATGCACAAGAGCTGCGGCGCATAAACGATGTACTTAATGTAATATAGTCATTTTAGCTGCAGCTCTGACACTGCAAACAGTCAAACTGGGCATGCAAAACAATCTCATATGATGAGTCTGAACAAGCCCTGCTTTTATCCTATTTTGAACTGAATTAGCCGCCTTGCTTCTTCAGAGTATGTAGTTACTGGTGTATAGTTTTTTCGGATAAAATGTTACTTTTGTAAAGGCTTCATCATCACGGGCATCCAACTGCCTTTGATTAAAAAAATAAAAAATAAAGCCCTGCAGTGTCCCTTTTTGTGCCACTGTATTATTCCAGTGGGTTTGTTTTTATATGGATTCAATACATTTTCAAATAACGTCAGAATAATGTACAACTACGACGGCGTATTAGGGCCACGCCGGAAAATAAAATCGCCTGGCGCCACGAGAATGAAGTCGTATTTCGAGAATAAAGTAGTTTTAAAAAAACTCAGTGAAAATGTACTTTTCAGAGATTAAAGTCGTAATATTTTGAAAATTAAGTCATAATGAAAAAGTAGTGTTTTAAAAAAGTCATTTAACAAAATTATTGTCGTACTTTTTATGAGATTGAAGTCATGATATTTTGGAAATAAATTTGACAGTTTCTGGTTACAGCGAATGCAACAAGCAAAGCAGCAACTTGTGTCGAGCTGAACCAACCTGGTAATGCACCAGTCACATCCAAGTCTACGTTACAAAACTTCATAAAGTAAATGTCAAACTTTTTTACTTAAGTCTCGTAAAAGTACGACATGATTTTTCATTAGTTTTTTGAAAAACTATTGTGACTATTTTAGACATAGTACAGCTTTAATCTCAAAAGTATGAGATTTTCGTTAAGAGTTTTTTCTCACATTGTGACTTTATTCTTGAAATATTACGACTTAAATCTCAAACGTACGACATTCTCGTTAAATGAGTTTTTTGTCGTGACATTACAACTTAAAGTTTTTCCTCGGTATATTACGACTTACATCGCATAAAAGTACATTATTTTAGTGAATAACTTTTTTTAAAACTACGATTTTTATTCTCATGACTATTCTCGCAATATTGTGACTTTATTCTCGTAGTGACAAAGCGATTTTCTTTTCTTGCGTGGCCCTGATATGCCGTCGTATACGACCGATCCTTCATCACATCATGTTCCTCTCCAATGATCCCCTCCCAGCTCTGAAGACAGCGACTATGTAGAAGATCTGTAGGGTTAATCTTGACGGATGACTGAATTGCCATATTGCCCAGCCAGTGAGCATGTGTGCCTAACGTTAGCTGCTATGGTTGGGTGAGGGATCATGGGTCCCCCTAGTGGTAGAAGGGATACTGCAGTGAATGATTTCTATTTCCAGGTATAGCAAAAAGGAAACTGTGCTCTTCAATCCCAGTTTTCTATACAGTTAACTCCCTCATTAAAAAATCATAACCACCTTTTGAGAAAAAAAAAAAAGATGTTAGCAGTTTTAAACTATTGTTGGTGGCCAACAACGTTTTTTGCATTCCTGCAAATAAATTGTTTTATACTGTAAAATGGAGGTGAGTGTAACTTATTTTTGTAATAAAGTTTTTGATTTCTATCTGTGTCTTCCTCTTTGGATGGAGTCTTTAACAGGTGCCGGATGGATGCCGCTCCTTGACTGGTGTTGAATATTACAACTTTTAAGATTTACTTTCAAAAATGTTTTGTTTTTTTTTTATTTAGAAATCCTTTTCATGAGACTTGAGTGGTTTTTTGGCGTCAGTTCAGGGTCTGTTGTGAAAAACACAGTTTAGAAGTGTTGCAAGTCATTCAAGGTGAAAAAAAAATTTAGTCTCGCAGCACTGATAAACAATTAGGGTTGCAAAATTCCAGGAATTTTCAAAGTTGGAAACTTTCCATGGGAATAAAACAAATTTACAAAATTGAAGGTTGGGCCTCAACAGGGAACTTAAATATAGTTGGGGAAAATATATTGTAGCATAATCTTGGCTAAAACAACCAAATTTAATGC
>JAPTGZ010000016.1:31079458-31090298 GCA_029814645.1 Fowleria isostigma | reverse complement strand
TCTGAGAATTCTGACTTTCAATTTTGGAATTCTGACTTTTTCCAATGTATGAATGTATGAATTCTGACTTTTTCCAATAAATTAATATATATATATATATAAAATTGGACTTTTTTTAATTACTCTTTTTTGAGCAATGTAGCAGTGCATCCAAAGAAGTGGAATTACAATGCATACATTACACATTGACTACCTTTTACATTAACTATTCCCCATTAATTGCTTATCTTTTTCCTCTTCCATCTGCCTCATATTATTGAGTCCAGCAGGTTGGACAGCTACTTGCACCATATTTTAAAAGCTTGAAGCAAAACCCCGGGCCTTAAAATAAAGATGATATAATTTTTCATTTCATTCCACCAATTACGTCTTGACATCTTGTTCTAGTGGCTTTCAACAGGTTAAAATCAATTTGAGCAACTTTAGTCTCTTTGATGATTTATTGTCAAGCGGCTGTTTCCAGGCTGCATGTTGGTGAATAATGAGGACCAGTGAAACGTTTGGCCGGATCAATCTGCAGAAAAGACGTTTTCCAAAAGCCTGAGTAATTATTCACAGGCCTTCGATTACTGTCTGGAACCAAAAAAAAAAAAAAAATACAACAAAAATATCAATGAGTTGTTACCGCCTTCGTCTACTTTGAGAAAAGTCAGGGTTAGCTTGAACTGACCCATATAAAGAGTGCGTCATAACCCGCGGGTGTATTTATCCCTTGCCGTAGTACACCGTGTCCTCCTGTTATGAGAAAGGAGGCTAGCTGTTCCTCATGCAGGTTCAGTTAAAGTTACACATTAATATCCACAGATGACCTTTTGGATGAGCCGCAGCATTAGTCTTGTGCGTTCTAACCTGTCCTGTGTGGACATAGAGTAATGTGCTGGTTGACCGCTGAGCTGACCCTTCCAGGCATTAGAATGTAGACCACATGTCTTGACTGTGTCTACCTCCACTGGAACAAGCGATAAAGTCTAAAACAAATACAGAGCAAATGTGTTGTATGAAGTCTTATCTGTTCCTCACATACTGTGCTGATGGAATAGCCTGTATCTGGTTTGCTTTCTTCCTGCTTAACGTGCATGGGCGAGCACAAAAAAACATGCACATAAAGCACACGCATGTAAACACAAACACAAAAGCTGCACCTCAACTGTACCGCTTCAACCTTCAAATACCATTGAACTTGTGATTTTTTTTTTTTTTTTTTTGGTGTGTGTGCCCTCGACAACAATGAGAAGATCTTGATTGACAAGTTCAAATAACTGGAAACATTAGCATCTTAATTCCAGGGACTGTCACATTTAGTTAGCATCTCCTCTTCAAGGATGCGACTAATAAAGGAAAGGTATTCATGTTACTGAACAAGCCCTCCTTTATAACCTAATTGCTTTTGGTTCAATAGCTTAAAAAGTCATTAATTACAGGGCCAGCTTGTAATGGAGGTTAAGGTGGCTTTTTCACCAAGGTAATGAGCCGGTATGCACAGCGGCCGGGTAGATTTTGATGCGATAATATGAGGGGTGAATACCATTTTTCCACCTTTGCTCAATGACAGCACTAGTTGAGAAGAAGAGAGGCCTTTTCATAGCGCCTGAATAAAAAAAATAAATAAATCTTGAGGCAACAGATAATTGAATTCCAAACAGTGCTATTTGTATAGCTGGCAGCATATTGCATGTGAGGTGCAAATGGCCTTAGCCAAATGTGGATGACATCGAAATGATGTGTATTGTGGTAGCACATAATGTAATGTGTTTGTATGTGCAAATGTGCATGTGCGTTTTCATGGTTTTTATTATATCCTCGTCGGAGATGCTTGGATGGCTCTCTGTTTGTTTCCTGTTAGTCTGTTGCGTTGTTTTTTTTTTTCAATTCACATCAAGACATCATGCTATTCACTGCTTTCTTCTTGGCATGGTATTGATTACCTGCTGAGGATCTCAAAAATGGAATACATGTTCTACAGTTGTTATTCCACAAATGTTGAGTGGCACAGCAGTCATGATACACGCAGGAAATGTACGGAGATAAGCCGTTTCATGCAAGAAAACAATTATTGAAAGGCTTTCACCAGCGTTTGAGGAATATGGACGAGGTGATTTACCCGAACAAAGACAAGAACAAAATGTCGAATAATGCTTTCTGTAGCTCCTTTTACATAGAACATACCTTATCCAGAGCCGGCTCTACCCGATGTGGCGCCCTAGGTGACATTTTATATGGTGCCCCCCCTCCATCGGTGATTTACATACGCTTTCAAAAGAAATCGAATTAAGTCCCATGGGGTTTTCTGGTCTCACCTGCACAATCTGTTTCTTTGCTTTTCCAAATGTTGAATTTGTCGTTGTTGTGCAAATAAATGAATAAAGATAAAATAAACTCAGGAAGTACTTTTGCTTTACAAGTGAGAAATTAAGAACAATGGCACAAAGGCATCATTTGCAAGTTGTTTTCTTTGTGCCATTAATAAAAATGTACATAAAAAGGCCAATAAATGTTGTAAAAACAGACAAATTAACCTTAATAAACATTAACATAAAACTCCCATTGAACCCTATACATATAAAACAGAACACAATGAGTAAAATGTCCAGTACCCACAATGCAATACGGCAAATATATGCCGCAGTATAATTTAAATTGTATCATGGTTGTCAGGCTTTTCTGTTCTTTTGTCTTGTTATACCTGTGTTTGGATAAGACTTTTAGAGCATGAGTTCTGTGCCAATGTTTTTTTTATTTTTATGTTTCAGTCACGTCAGGGATAGTGGGGTCCCCTGTCTCCGGCACCATTATTTTGGGGGTCGTGAGGTTAAAAGTTCTGGGCTAACAGATAGAAAAGTTTTGCCCTTCTTGCCGCGTAAGGGTTTGTCGTCTTCTGACTTCCACGTTTGTTGGACAAAAAACAGAATTCCTTCTGCACCGCCACCTACTGTCTTGTCCCTGTAACACCCACTCGTACTCAGGCATGGGCTGTGGTATGTGCTTGTGAACACAACATCTGCTGGAAAGTGGAATAACTTGCCTCTCACAATGAGAATGTCCAACATACAACAGTTTTAAAACTCACTTAAAACAGTGGCTTGTAGAAAACCAAAGATGCACTCATTGGCTCCGTTGATAGAGCGGATCGTCTGATGATCGAAGGGTCGGCGGTTCGACTTCTGCCTCCAACTGTCCACATATTGAAGTGTACTTGGGCAAGACACTGAACCCCTTAACTGCCCCCAGTGAGGCCTGGTAGTGCCTTGCAAAGTAGTAGCCCCCCCACTGATGTATGAGTGTGTGCGTGAATGCAAGGTTTGTATTGTAAACCGCTGAGCACCATTAATGTGTGGAAAAGTGCTGTATAAGTACCGACCATTTACCATTTTAAAATAATGTACATTTCATCACCTATATCCTTTTTATGTTAAATTGGGTGTAAGTTTAGAGGTGAATGAATAGGCTAATACCCCTGTGATTATCCTGTGTCTATTTGTTTTTTGTTTATCTGTTTTGATGATGTCTATGTCATCATTATATGTATTTTTAAATTTGAAATTGATAGTAAATGAGCGCTGTGCTTAATGTTGGCTGTTTTATGTCTTGTTCTGTCACATGCTTCGGGACTGCAGATGAAAAGTAGTTATTTTTTGCTAATTCTGGCATATTTACATGGGTGTATTGTTTTGTACAGTAATGTTCATGAATGTGCATGGCCCCTATCAAATACACCAATGACATAAAATATGAGGAAATGAAGGTCTGAGCGTAACCAAGCACAGCACAGATCCAGATACCCAGTCTGAAAACACCCTAACATTTGTGGAACAGTGAGAGATGGGTTGACTCTGGAGAGGTTAGCAACACCGCTATGCTATGGGTATTTCCAATGCGCAAGTTAAAATCACACTACATGCTGCACTGTGTCACCAACCCTTTGATTCCGGAACACAGGTCCGCTTTGTAAAAGCCTGTCCTGTCTCACCTTTGTTCAGTGGCGGTCTTAGACCATTTGGTGCCCTGGGCAAGCTATACCAGTGGCGCCCCCGTCCTTACCCCCAAAAAAAACATACACAAAAAGACCTCATGTCCAAAGAACTTCACATTTATTTAAACAATGACTATAAACATTGAAACAATATGTGCAAATTAATAAATATATTCTGTAATTTAAAAAAAGACCATTAAAAACAATAAATGAACTTTTTCACTTTTTTTTTTTTTTTTTTACAGTAAAATAGTGCAACATCTTTATTAAAAACACAACAGGAGCTGAGAAAAAAGTACACACTCAAGAATCTGACATAAAATCAGAAAATTAATCATATATAATACAATATTGTGTGCAAAATTATTCATTCATTTATTCATTTTCTGAACCTGCTTCATCCTCATTAGGTCTTGGGGGTCACATGGAGCCTATCCCAGCTACTTATGACCCACATAACATATTGAATAATCAAAATATACAAAATAAACAAAAAATAAGGTGCAAATTCACCTTAAATAATGATTTCTACTTTATGTTTTACTTTGTATGATCACACTTCACACTTGTATTTACAGTCCAATCCTTCTGGCCTTTTTTGTTGCATGTTTGGTGCCCTCCACTGGGTGGCGCCCTAGGCAACTGCCTATATCGCCTGTAGAACAGACCGCCACTGGCTCTGTTACTCCTTTGTCTTGACTGTGGAAATCGGTCAATGGTAAAAAAAAAAAAAAAGTGGGATCACCATCTCACCTTTTTTCCGGGATCTCTGTGTAAAAGTGACGATCTACCTTTCATTGATCACAGCAAAACAAACCCCAGCCTCTATTTCCCCCCCTTTCAGAGCACATTTAACAGAACATTTTTGTCCTATGACCTCCAACCCCCCCTGAGATCTGATGGCATTTCATTGACGGCGTCCACCTCAAGAGGCAAGTGAGAATAGGAGGATGGTGAGAAAGAGGAAGGAAGGAGAAAAGGAGAGGAAGAAGGGGGGGTAGGGGGTGATGGCGGTGGTTGCCCAGTGACTTTGGAGGAGATTAGACGATTGAGTTCACCTTTAATGATGGTGGAGATAGTCTTTCAGTAGGGGGAAATGCCAGAGCTCAGCAGTTTGTTTTGTGTAGCTTTAAGAGCTTCCTGTGTCAGGTTCAGGTTGCTTGTCTCTCTCTCCAGCAGCGGCCCATTGTCTCCGAGCCACAAAAGGCAGCACAGTGTTGGGTGATCGACAGAGCGACTCAGCCCAGCTCCTCTGCCACAGCAAACCTAACCTCCGCAGGGAATTCTCCTGTGGAACTTCAAGGAATCTCATGACAACACATATGCGTGGGCGTGTCCCGTTGCAAAATAAATCGTCAGAACACACTTGTGTACAGATAAAACTTCAAGGTAGGATTTGTAGCTCGTCTTCAAAGTGCGCTGGATATGTTTTATCATGTCAGGGGTGTGCGCTGTTCGGCGCTCAGCAGTGGAAACTCAACGCTTATGTGTGTGTTTTGGATCTTTAGTGCAGTAGTGGAGGTCTTTTCATGTAACGGGGAACCATTTTTAAAATCTTATTAAATCATAATGGTTTTCTTATGTCGAGAACAAGCCTGGGAACCAGACGGATCCGCGAGCTAATGTTTCATTCGGTCGAGCAGATGCATCTGGCTTCCATCCCATGCAAACAGATTTCCACCTGACCAAAATCAGCGGGACCATTTATCTAATATTGGACACATTTGATACGATGACTGACAGTCTTTTGAATCCATAATCCTGTCGGTAAATGAACACATTATATTTTCAGTAGAAGAACAAACCATTTCACTTGAAGCCTTTGTTGATTGGAAAGATTTGCTGTTTTGTTTCATGGCGTTTCATGGCTCCCATTGGCTGGAGGTCCATCAGATTGTGTTGCATTTGGACAGAACCTCCTTGATATGCCTTGTAAAGAATGAAAAAGTGACAAACGGAGATCATACCGAAGTTTCATAACCTTCATAACCTCTACGTCTTCTAATACATTCATTTCAGCTACAGTGGTGGAAAACACTTCTTGGACAGCCCATGCATTTTTGATATATTGCATTAAAACCTCACTCAAGTCATTGAACTCTGCCAAGTATTGTTCTATTCTCCAAGCCCACATGCTCCCTTCTGCACAAAACTGGATGTTTCGACAAGATAATGAAACACATCCAGGGCATGACCTGTCGAAACTGCCCAGAATTCAGTTCTGTTATTTCTTCTTGTTCACAACGATAAAAATCATTTGCATTTTTTTGCTTGTCTGATGCAGCCACACCTTTTGAAAGGGACACAAAAAACACATTTTACCACAAATATCTCACGCTAATGTTTGAGATTGTGTTAAAATGTAAAGGTTTTTTTTTCCACTACTCCACACATGAAAAACATAAAGCCCATGGGCCAAAAACCAGTCCACCAAAGGGTTCAATTTGGCCTGTGGGAGGAATTTGTGAAATGCAAAAATTACACTGAAAATATGAACAATCAAGGATGTTAAAATCCATTTAGTTCAGGTTCCACATTCAGCCCAAAATGATGTCAACTACATCAGACCAGTAAAATACTATCATGATAAATGAATGGATGAATTGTTTCGTTTTTTTGTTTTTTTTTACATTGATCATTGCACTCAGCACAATCACGGTAAACATAAAAAAAAGGAATAGACCAGAAGTAGAAGCTTATTTTCTGCCTATCCTCCTCACTCTAATACTTACATTAAATTAAACGTGTACAGCATCAGCATTCTCATTATAACATAAAAATTAACAAAAAAATAATAAAACCGAAAAAAATAAACATATGTAACACATCAACTTAATGTTCCTGAATGATTTCACACTTAAAACATTTTTAAAACTTCATCCAAGAAGTGAACAAGTTCATCCTCAAGTCCATCCCATACTACAAATAATGACAGCTCACTGTTATTATTTTAGTGACCTGATCTACTACAGATCATATCGGGGAGAATGTGGCCCCTGGACTAAAATGAGTTTAACACCTTTGCATTACTTTTTAATGCAGGGGTACCTTTAATGTACCCCCAATATTATCTAATATCTAATAATCTGTGCAACAAACCATACTCGGATGTATCTTATGCACATGTCTATATATATATAATTACACATGTAGATATGTGTGTATAGGTGTACATGAGTGCCCCCTCATCTCCCCTATTCCCTATCAACATGTGCACAATTGTAAATAGCATTTATAGATATTCATAGTTTTTGATTTTGTACTTATTTTTGAATGTTTTTGTTGCCCTTGTGTGTTTTGTACTATTCTCTTTCTGCTGTAAACCTGGAATTTCCCCTTGTGGAACTAATAAAGGAATATCTTATTTTATATTATCTTATCTTATGTACCCTTTACCATCAATTGATGATGAGACACAACCTTGTTAATTCCATTCATGTTCTTTTTACATCATTTCGAATTCACATGACACTGACTTTACAATAAACTTAATGATTTTTCAGTACAATGGGACATACACAACACTTAAATTTTTCTGCAAAGTAAGACCCATGTATTCCATCTTTTACCACACATTCATACACACACATTAAGTGTACACGACTTACACATGAATCGTAATTACATCATTGTTTTACTGCTGCTATGTAGTTAAATTTTTGGCAAGGCTGACCAAAGAAATGTGTCATCTGTGAAAGATTTTCTTTGGCCAAGAGAGAGGTCACAGAGAGGATGAGGCATCGCCTTGCAGCAGCAGCAGCAGCAGCAGCCTGGGGAAGAGAGAAAAAAAAAAAAAAAAGACTTGAACACATGCTGTATAGAAGCGCAGCTCAACCAGACACAGGCCAAACAATCCCAAAGGCCTTTTGCTTTGCAGCCAAATTAAATTAAAACAACTTCACTCTGCCGCAAATGGAAAAAAGGAAGCGCTTGAACGGGTAAGGTCCAGATAGGGCAGAAGTCCCGCTGCTGACCAGAAAGCAAGACAGCCGCCCTCAGACCCAGCAACACACACCAACGCACCGCAGACCTCTTCCTCTCCCTGTTTCACCCTCTTTCTCTGGCTCTTTTTCTCCCGCTCCCCCCGGTTCTGAACCTGACATTCCTGCTGGTCCTGTCTCTTTGAAGTGGCTTGTTGGAGCGAGCTCCCGTTACAGGGGCCGGGACTGGTGAAAGCCGATCTGTCTGGCTGAGGAGAACGGCCCTGGCCCAGGGGTTAATCAGCAGACCCAATACACTGCCCACTCTGTCCGCACAGGCCGACGCACACACACACACACATGGACGGACGGACGCAAACACTGCCCACTCTGTCCCCGCCGCGCAGCTGTAACAAGACCAGCCAGATTTGGAGGTTAAGAAAGACAGCCACAGCCCAACCGCTTTGAAGTTGACTGGCAGCCACCAGGATTTGGACTCTTAAAGAAGCGAAGCTGGCCCAGGTTCAAAAATATACAGGGTCATGTGGTGCAGAGAAGGGTGTGTGAGTGTGTGACTGCGTGGTTTAAGGCAGAGGACGGGAAGCTGACTAATCTGATTTTTAACCCTGTGTTGAATGTGAGCTTAGATTAGTGAACGCGAAACAGTGTTGGGGAGTAACGGAATACATGTTACATATTTAGAATACAAAATATGAGGAGGGGAGAGTGGGGTGGATCGTGCCAGTTTTTACTCAAAGTGACTTTAACCCACAAGGACCCAGAGTAACAAATAAATGTTTCTCTATATTTAACTGTCCTTCAGTGGTTTATTCCTATTTAACGTAATATTATCTTCTATGTGTTGTGAAAATTAGGTATTTTTCAACATCTAATTTACAAATCATGTTTTTTTTTTTGTTTTTTTATAAAAGTTTAGAGTAAAATTGTGGATTATCATATGAAAAACAGAAAACGGAAGAAAAATTTAACATAACCCCAGTGTGTCCATCCACTGTCGTTGATCCAGCTCCATGGGTTTTACTGGTGAATCAATATTGTTGAAGACAGTGTTTCCACGGTAACAATGGAGCCTCTGAACATTCAAATGGGTCATCTGATGACCATGAAAAGATGAATAACTGTATTTTACATCAATTATTTACATGTATTAGTGGATCAACAGGGATTAAACAGTTTATATCAGTACATAATTTCGGTAGATGGTGGATGTTTGGGTCTTTATGGGTTAAAAAAGGTTAAACAGCGAAAATTGTAATTGGGAACTGACACAAAAGTAATGCTGGGTCTTTATGGGTTAAAGTGAGGCCATGACAGTAATGCCTCCGATTTTAGTATGTTCATATTTTTCAGGATGTGGTTCATTCCTGAGAACAATAACTTTGGATCTGAAATAAACTGTTTAGGAAATAGAGCTTTTGGAGAAAAAAAACTATAAAACATTATCTGAATAAGTGAATACCTAGAAATAATATTGAAGAACTGCATAAAGTAACACATTATTGTGTAGTGTTTATCTGTAATTAACACAGACTATTATGATTAGGCAATATTATCATATTCATTAATAACTGTACTTGTAATAAATACTTAAGTGTGTATAAACATGACAGTTTGATTATGTAAGTCTGTCTGTGTGATTTTTATGAAAGTGTATGGTGAATAGTTCACATGGATGGTTTGTTTTTTTTGGTATTGTAAAAGAAAGTGTGTTGCAAAGCAAAGAAAGTTGAATTAATTTAATTGTTATTTTGTAATAAGGGGTGGGAGTCTATAAGTTGTGCTTCTTCCCACTCCGTTTTGAGCGCCCAACATTTTGTTTGTCTGTGTTGTATTATTCTTTGTTGCTGGATGATTTTATGTGCTCAAAATAAAAAACTAAAACAAAACTAAAAAAGTGGTCTGGTGACACAACTTGCCCCTGGTATGGGGTAAGTTGGGCTTTTGGGGAGAACACACTGGGATAAATTGTGCCAGTGATTATTGAAGTAAAACAGAACATTTTAATTTCACAAACTAATGATATATAAAAGCAAGACAAATTCAATGAAAAAATACTAATCTAAGGTTTATATATTTTCACCCTATGAAACTATTGTATAAGTCATATTTTCTAGTGTGTAGATTCCTGTTGACATGCATAGAACGCTGTCAATTATTTAACATAAAAGAATAAAATGAGGTCAATTTCTGAACATCTCATTGTGACTTAGGACACTTAAAAACTGAATAAAGACCAACTCGACGCTGAAATCAGTCTGAACCCAGGCCCTTTGGCTCAAATGACCCCAGCCCCCCCCCTTGAAAAACTAGCACGATCCAGCCATTTAGAGCTAGCATCATGCTAACTGTATAGACTTATTGTATTGTAGTCTACTTAAGTACTAAAACACATGTGAAATGTTTTCAAACATGTCTGTAATTGTTCAGACTAAAGCATAAAAAAACTTGATCACAGAAATTTTACTTTGAAAGGCAAAAAAACTTGTTTGAGCAACATGTGCTCACCTCTTATCCTATGTGTCTTCTTTGCAGAATGAGTAAATTGAATGGCTCTTCAAAAAACATTAACCATTTCTTCAGTGGTTTTCTAAAAACAAGGGATGGCACCACTGACCCACTGGCACAAATCACCCCACTCTCTTCTAACTGTATTCCATTACAGTTACAATTTTAATACATGGTAATCAGAGTACATAATCCATTACATTTCTCAGTTTTAGTACTGCAATCTGAATATTGGATTACTTTCACATTTTCAGAATTACCTTTATTTGCCCAGTATCTCTCTTTGAACAACATAACGAGTAGTAATGAACAGAAATATAACAGTTTATATAATAGCTAAGTAAAATAAGTAAAAAAAAAAAAAAAAAAAGTAAATACAGGCGGTCCTCGGGTTACGCGGTACTCGACCTACGCTGTTTCGACT
>JAPTGZ010000016.1:30095149-30107098 GCA_029814645.1 Fowleria isostigma | reverse complement strand
AAATAATGTTTCTTTCCTTCAAAAATTAAACGCATGGTGTGCAGTTGAGTGGACATTTTTGCAACTCCATGAAAAATAGTTTAGTAAAAAATTTTCAACACCCCTCCCCCTTTTTTTTTACACGCTTAAAGAGGAATAAAAACACCCCGAAAAAATATCTTGTTTAAGTTCTCATTATTCATACATGAAAGGGTTAAGGTAATGATGAATCAAACATGTAAGGATGGGAGACTGATAATTATAATTTTAGTTTGAGCTCAAATGTGCAACTTCTTGTCTCTACTAGTATTTATTTATTTTTATTCTGTGACTATTAAACTATCTCTATATATATCTATATACATATTATACATATACTGTGCATTAAATAACATTATATTATAACAGGATAAGCTACTTATTATTATTATTGTTCTTGCTGTTATTATTATTATTATCATCATTATTATATTATTAACACTGCTACTTTGACACTTGTTACTGTTAGTACTTCCAGATGTGCTGTGGTGTTCTTTTCAATACAGTTTTTTAAAATTTTTTACAATTATGTTATTGTATTGTTTTTGTTTGCTCTTTTCCTTGCGGGTTTCTTGTTTGTATGCTCGGTGTTGTGCTGCTTTTGGAACCTCAATTTCCTGAGGGTTCTTCCCAATGGATTAATAAAGTTCTATCTAATCTAATCTAATCTAATCTAATCTAATCTAATCTAATCTAAGGTAATCTAAACTAATCTCATTTAATCTCATATTTTCTAATCTCATTTAATCTCATATTTTCTAATCTTTTCTAATCTAATCTAATCTCATCTCATCTCATCATTGTTAATATGTACTTGATGCTAATCTCAATAAAACAGTCGTAAAATATAAATAAAATAGTGGATGAAAATATTGACTTTTTTTGGAAATTCAGTTTGCTTCTAAATTCAGATTTCATTGGAAACCTGACTGCTCTGTTCTAACTCGACTGTTTTACTCCATCAGTGTAAAACTCCACCGTGCGCCAGCGAGCGTCCACCCACCCCTTTGTCGTCTGCGCCGGCGGTCTGGAGGAACTGTCCGGGATGGGGCTGGACGGGCCGGTCCCCTCCTCCGCCGGACATCTCCAGCTGGGCCATCTGAGCGATGTACTCCCTGTAGGCGTCGCGGTACTCGGCCTGCTGCTTGTCCGTCAGTTTACAGATGTCATTGGACGATTCCTGGGAGTTGAGGCTGGACATGCTCATGGTGCGGTGATCCGTCACCTGACGAGACGAAGACAGGGAAAAATGTGCAAAGTCAGAGTCCGTTGAGGTCAGTTTAGTTTTACAAGTGTGCGAGTAGTTTTAGTTTTATTTCTATTTTGACAAACTGACTAGTCAAAGTATAGAGTTTATTATGATCATCAATGAAAGACAAGATGAAAGCATGTACATCAACTGTTGTTTATGAAAAGTTCCATTACGCAAAAAAATTCCTGTCAGTCAATGCATTAACTTTATCCAACCTACATTTGACCTGAAATATGAGTTTTTCAAATTTTCATGAAGAAATTCCCGTCTTAATCAGCTCAATAAAATAAAAAGAAAGAAATAATGACTCATTAGACTGAGGCTGTGTTGTAGATTCTAATGATAGCGGAGATGATGGATCTGCTACGCTTCTCAGTCATGCATTTTAATGTGATTAGTCACCCACTGTAGATTTTAAATTTAGTTTTCATGTTTTCAAAAATTTGTATATTTCAGCTAACATATTTTCCACAGTTTTTTTCTAGTCTTAATATAACAGAGGTTAATGTTTTTTATTTCAGTTTTCATGAAATGTTTTACCTCTTAATGATATATATATATACAATTTCATCTTGGTGTCTATAATCTGTTGTGTTTTAATTGTATTTTTCTCTTTATTGGTTATTATTTGTGTTTTGTATGTTGTGTTAAAGTTAGCTTGGTGTACTAATGAGTGTCTCCAATCAATTTCTCCATGTATATTGTGTTTACAACAAATTCTCTATGTATATCTGTGTACATAAAATGAAATGTATATAATCCATACTGTACATGGAGTGCACAAGCTCAAAATAAACCAATGAATCAAGACCAAATATTGAAAATAAAGCTAAAACATTGAGGAAAGAAGTTAAAATACCACTTTTACTTCATTTTCAAAATGAATTTTAGTGGAAAAAGTTTGACTTTATTCTTAAAATGTAAAATAAAAAAGTCTCCTTCTCAATTTTTCGCCATATGTCGCTGTAATATCGTACTTTTTAGGTCAAACTGGATGCTGCTCACATCCGTGAGCCTCCACTGGAGTTAACATTAATGTGTTATTCTTTAGACTGGATGTTGCAGTGTGATAACCTCGAGTGCACAACACCTGTATGTAATAAAAGTGTCAGAAAAAGCGCTTACTTAAGCAGAGTGCCAAAATAACATTAGTAACCAATGAAATATTTAGAACAGTCGAATAAATGTTAATTGGATACAGTGAAAAAGTTACTGGCAAACACTGCAGACGGAGTGGTAATGAAAGCTGTGGTGTGTTTTCAGCGTTGAACGATCTGAATTTGAAACAGATCACAACGTGAAATCGTATAAAATAGCTGCAGAACCAGCTGTGTACGTGTGAGTGTTTGCTCGTGTTTCAGACTTTTTGCAAATTGGGAATAGAGGAGGTGAAAATAACAAACCAGGGGCCCCTTGACACCTTTTTGTGCCACAAGTGTGTGTGTGTGTGTGTATGTGTGTGTATTTATATTTCTGCCATGTTCAAGAGCGAACGAAGCTTCCTCTGCTTAGTTCTTTTCTCACTAGAAACCACATGAAACTTTAGAGTCACTGATGCAGTGGCTAAAAGACTCGCTGACAGTTTGGGGCGCGCGAACGTGCGTGAGTGTTACACACACGCAATAAAGCTTAAATCAGCAACTTGTGTGCCTCTTATCTCCTTTGCATGTGTGTGTTTTTGTGCGATCATATGTGCTCCGGCGGCCCCACACAGGAAGACTGACCGGCCAGTGTGTGTTGCTGTTGCTGTGCCTCGGCGGCTCCTCCAGACCCGCTCCGCTGAGCTCCTCGAAGCTGAGGTTGAGGCTGAAAGCCGCGGCCTCATGCTGGGCTCCGGCTGAGCGCCTGCTGGGCTCCACATGGTGCACGCTGCTGCCCTGCTCGCTAGCAGCTCCAGACTCGTCCTGAAGCAGAGCCTGGCTTTCAGCATGTCGTTGTTCCACCACCTAAGAAAAAAGAGCACGGATCGATATTTCACATCGACAAATCAGTGACTCGGTTTAACCCATAAGGACCCAGTGTGACATTTGTGGCACTTCCCAAATAAAGTTTTCTCCATATTTAACCATTCTTAAGCGGTTTATTGCTATTTATTGTAATATTATCTTCTGTGTTTTGGTTGTTTTTAGTAAAAATCTGGTATTTTCTAACATTTAATTTATTAATCGTGTAGATGTTCATCAAAGTTTAGAGTAAAATTGAGGATTATTATATCAAAAACAGAGAAAACTGAAGAAAAAGTGTCTTTTTCAGTCCAATCTGTTGTTAACTGAACATAAACCCAGTGTCTTTATCCACTGTCATTGATCCAACTCTATGGGGTTTTACTGGTGAACCAATGTTGTAAAAGATGGTAAATGTCAGTGTTTCCATGGTAACTATGGAGCCTCTGAACATCCAAATGGGTCATATCTGATGATGATTTTTATTATATGCTCAATATTTTTTATGAATAAAATATTTTTCTTCACAGCACCAACTTCATATTTGGTACACATATCAATTAGATCTTGCTCTTTTCATTGATCTAATTTGTTTTCTGGTAGAGTTCATCAGATTTTTGTTATAAGCATTCAAAACACAGACACAACAACCTTTTTTTCCCCATTTTTAGGGGCCTATATATGAGAAAGTATTATTTTTTGTCACAGATATAACATGTTTTCCTGATAGTTCTATAACAAGGCTCATATATTAAAAAGAATCAGACATCTGGTGTCATTAAATATGGAGATATACAGACAAAAGTGCTACCATGGACAAAGGCGCATTCCACGAAGCCATATTTGTCATGCCATAAATCTGCAAAAATGTCCCATCCAAATCTCTCCTCCTGTGTACAGAGACTGATTATATCAACAAATCGTGTGAAAATTTGAACCATTTAGTGTGAACACTTCAAAAGTTATTAGCATCCAACTATGGATGTTTGATTATGAGTTGTTTTATGCTAAATATGAGGCCATGCCCCCTTTTTGAAAGCTTAATATCTCCAAAACTAGTGGA
Organism: Fowleria isostigma; assembly: GCA_029814645.1. Lineage (NCBI taxonomy): Eukaryota > Metazoa > Chordata > Actinopteri > Kurtiformes > Apogonidae > Fowleria > Fowleria isostigma. The sequence continues at coordinate 30,102,822 of JAPTGZ010000016.1, read as the reverse complement.
GATATTGGCCTAAAATTTTGCACAATGATTATTAATTACAAGTTTATTTTTTTCTCGAGTTCTTTATATTACTTTATTTCAACTGCTCCTTCGACTGGCAGTTGAGAAAAGGATATATCTAGAGATACAGTCTTGAGAAAATGAGCCTATAGGGTATATGTAAACATAAAAGACTGTACAATGTGTGTGTGTGAATATCTGTTTGTGCCTAAAATGTACAGGTCAATGGAAAATTATTAAAAGCAACAAATAAATAAATAATTATATAAAGGCAAAAACAACTTTCAGAGCAATTTAGTGTCAAAATGCTCTAAATGGTTCAAGACTTGCTCCGTGGACCTGATCAGTACCTGTTCCATGTTGGTGGAAAAGGGGATAATTGCCAATCTCTCTGAATCACATGCCTTTTGAGCTCATAAACTTCTGATTTATTGATGCCGTCTTATTTTACTGAAAAACACCGACATTGGACTCGCATGTCTGTTGTTGCTCCCGGAAAATTGCGAAAAGGAGAAGTAATGCTGGAGAGGAAGAAATGGTTTAAAGTGTGGCTATTTCTGCACGACTTGGACTTGAATTCTAGGAATGACTGAATGTTTTTGACATTTTAGCAGTAACACTTTGTCACTGCAGAGCATAAATGTCTGTTTTAGAACACCATTAGAGCAAGGTTAAAAACAAAAAAAATTGAACAGGAATGAAATCATGAGTTCAACAAAGTCAATAATGGCACTAGTATTAATAAAATTTCATCACTTCTGATCCATAGTTTTTCAGACAAAATTAAGGTGTTTTGGAGGAAATGGGAGGGAACCCGCTTTTGCTTGGTTGACATGTTTGCCATTGCTGCTACTGCAGTGGCACAAAACTACGCTACCCACAATGCATGTTGTGACAAATTTCCAAAAATACCCAGGTGACCTTACGCTATGTTTGTAATTTAGGGCTCAGGAACACTTCAGAAAACCATTGTCAGTTAACACAGTTCGTTACTACATCTCCAAATACAAGTTAAAACTCTACCATGAAAAGACAAAGCCATATATCAACAACATCCAGAGACACTAGTGGTGTTTCTGGGTGTTGAGCCCACGTGGCAATGTCCTTTACACAATGATGCCGGTCTTTAATGCAGTGCCGCCTGAGAGGTCATAGGTCACAGACATTCAATGTTGGTTTTGGGCCCTGTCTTACGTACAGAGATTTCTCCAGATTGTCTGAATCTTTTGATGATGTTATGGACTGTAGATGACAAAAGCCCTAAATTCCTTCAGTTGTACATTGACAAATGTTGATCTTAAACTGTTGGACTATTTGCTCATGCAGTTGTTCGCAAAAGTGGTGAACCTCGCCTCATCCTTGCTTGTGAAAAACTGAGCCTTTCAGGGATGCTCCTTTTATTTATACATTTATTACCTCTGCCAAGGAGGTTATGTTTTTACCTGTGTTTGTCTGTCTGTCTGTCTGTCTGTAAACAACTTTACGCAAAAACTACTAGACGGATTTTGCTGAAACTTTCAGGACATGATGGAAATGACACAAGGAACAATTGATTAGATCTTGGGAGTGATCTGACATTTTACTCCCATTCAAATGCGCTAATTCGGTTTGAATGTCCCTCCTTTTTCTCCATGTGGGCGGGGCTACCTGCGCTTCACTGTGTGTGAGGAAGGGGGGCCGGTACAGGGCAGTCTGTCTGTATGTGTCTGTCTGTCTGTTTGCAACTTTACACAAAAACTACTGGATGGATTTTGGGGAAATTCCAGAATTTTTTTAAAGGATTCTTTAATATTGGGAGATAGGACCATTTTCAGCATTTTGTGCATAAAACTCCACAAAAAAAAAAAATAGTCAGAGCACTGACAAATAAATGTAGGACTATTACTTTGGTGTGAGTCACAATATGGGGAGAACTATCATGCTTGGCAGAGGTCTGCGCTCTGAGTGCTTTTCTAGTTATTTTTATGATTACTCATAGTTACTTATAAATAATAACACATTTTTGCTTTTGTTTTAGTGTAAAAAAGTAAAATTACTATTATCAAGATGTTCACAAAAAATGTTAATAACCTAAAATATCTTTAGAAAAATAAGTGCATTTTTACCAATATTCTCTCTGTTTTAAAATGTTTTGTGTATTTGTAGATCCATTGAGATCTGAAGTTGTAATGAACATGTGTGAATGATAAACTGATAAATAATACTGTTTAAATTGCACTTATTTTTCTTCAGAGATTTCAGGTTATTCATGTTCTTCTTCTTCTTTTTAAAGAATAGTTGATAGATGTAAACATTATTATCATGTAATTTTACTTTTTTCACTGTTATAATTATAGTGGTCCGGCCCATTTCAGATCATATTGGGCTGAATGTGGCTCCTGAACTAAAATGAGTTTGAGACCCCTGCTATAAGATAACTGTGAATGCATTCTTTACTGTTACTTTTGTTTTTAATATGAAAGAAAATAAGGGCCATTCTGTTTTTCCTAATCTGTGTGTTACACCAGTAAGCTTAGCTCAGCTCCCCATTTTATCAACTCCAGTGCTTGTAGAACCCATGGATTCCCACGGGTCAATGCACTAGTACTGATTAATTGGTCTCCCTCTAATTCGTGAACAGAAATACATTCACAAAACATGGACACAAAGCTGTAAACAAGGCATGCAGGTTCATCAGTATCCTAGCACAGATATGTGATCACACACCCACATGTAGTTTTAGGAGAAGCATTTCCTCACATCACATTCCGTAATCTACAGAACTGGATGGAGAACAAGCGAGACAGGAATAAACACAGGCCACTGCCAACACACTCGCCCCCAGTCATACACGCAAGCGCTAAACATAAACACACGTGCTCACACACGCTGCACAGAATGCACACACAGACACAGCATGTTGTGCACCCACGTATAATAATAAGTCCCTCCGCCCCCTTTTCCCAAATACTGTTAATCCCATAAGAGCTGCCCCGAGCATTTCCCACCAAACTGACAATTCTTCAGAAGCAACAATTCCTTCCCTCACCCCTTTTTTTTTCTCCTCCATCTCTCCTCCTCACCCCTTCTACAACAGTAACAATAAACAGAAGAAAGGCACCGTGTTTGATTCCAAATATGTTTTAACCCTCCCTGCAGCCTTTGGCATCACAAGAACATCTTCCTTTTTCTTTCTTCAGATGAGGGAAAAACAGAAGAAATGCATGTGCACAGGCATCAAAGGCTGACGTTTTACACTCACGCTGCAGTTGAAATCTCCTGGGTCACAAATGTAACACAAGCACGGGGAAGGTGAAGTACATGCTTTTTACAGAGAAATGTCAAAACCCTTTTCTTAAAAAATATATGATATTTCCTAAAGCAAAAAAAAAGGGTATGTATTTTTACCACTCTGTCTTAACATAAGGTTGTGATGGTCTTGGTGAGAAAATGTAGAAAAAAGTAACATAAAATACCCTTTAAGTAAATAGGGAGTAAATAAAAGACAAGGGATAGCTATGCTACTGAGATGTAAATGACATCTGTAAGTACTTGTATGTATTTTTTATGAATATACTAAGCAAAACAAGTGAAAAGGCGGAATGAATTTAAATTTATTTGCATGTTAATATCTCCAAAAATATACTGCGAAATTAATCACTGGCTTTCCTCCCATTTTACAGTCCTGTAAATGTCAAGAGCGTCCTGTGTTTTCTTATTCTTGCACAATTACTGTTTAAGTATCATAAGTATGCACATATATCCATTAAATATATCAAAGAGGTGAAATCCTCTCTACCTTTGTGTTTCCTTATCCACTTTTTGTATTCTGTGCATTGATGTCATTGTCTTTTCTCTGCTCATAAAGAAGCTGAAGCCTGATATCTCTTCTCTTCTCTCTTTTCTGCAGCATTTCTTTTTCTGTAATCAATTGACACCTCTTCTTCTGCTTCCCGTCTTTTTACCGAGTGTATCATATACATGGAAAGGGGGCACACTACGGGAAGATTGATGATGTAATTGCGTGATGAAAAGCTTGTGGTATGCGTAATGACAGGAAGAGGGGCAGAAGTCACCGGGAAAGATTTCAGGATTTGCATGTACTTGGGTGTTTGAAGCTGATGTGTGTGTATGTGAGAGCGAATCAGCGATCCAAACCACTTACATAATTGATGACTTTGAGCTGGAGAGAAGCTGCATCAAGGTCATAGAGCTCACCTGAAAGAGAGAAGAGACAGGAAGAGAGTGATAGGAGGAAAAACCAGATGGGATCGGGAGCAGATTGGCGTTAAGAAGCCCCGGGAATACAGAACATGTACGTGACTGGACAGAAAGCAACCGAGGGAGGGATGCGATGAGACAGAGAGGTCAGGGAAGGGTGAATGGGAACCAGCTAACAGAGGGACTAATAATGAAGACAAGACAAGGGATGAAAGCTGCATGGACTACAGATGAAGACAGAAGTGTCAGTTAGAGAGGCAGAAAGACAGAAAGCAGAGCAAGGCAGGAAAAACACAGGACACAGAAAGCAGCTCATATTTGTTGACAATTACCAGCAAGTAAACAGTGTTGATGTATGTGTATTTTTGCCTGTATGCAGAGTTGGTATTAGCAGGCCCAGCTGCATTATGCATGAGTTTTTAAACAGTGTTTTTGCAAAATGTTCTTTTTTCACATAGTGGCTGTCACACATTACTTGTGCCACTGACAGAGTCCATCTAAATTCATAGAGATTTTTATCCAGATGGACTCTATTAACATACCTCACCTCTCATGCACCAGTGTGTGTGTGCGCTTGATTATATCCGCCGTTTGAGTTTTGCGTTTGCATAAATATGGTGTTGGTAATGTAAACTATATGTGCGTGAGAATGAGAGAAGGAGATGTATTTAATGTGCTTTTGTGTATGCTGCTAAGTAAACCTATTTAATGTGTCTATATGTATGTATGTGTACACGTACCACAAAGCTGGAGAATGTTACGGTCCAGCTCGCAGTAGTCCTGCTCTGAAACGTTGAGGTGCAGCAGTGCATTGTGAGATTGTATAGGTGAAGGGCTGAGTGGAGGCCTCTGGTAGGATGCCTGGATGGCTTGGATACGCCCACATGCCACAGAGGCCTGGGATTTTATTGGAACGTACACAGAAAAAAAACACACAATTAGTTATGACTAAAGTAAAAGTAAAGTAATTAAAATCAGACTGAACATATGACTAAATACAACAGACTTACATGTCTTTCCAGCATATTAAGATGCAGTTCATCCTGATCAGTTAGTGGATTACAGCCCACCTTTAGCACAAAAGGACACACAATGAACAACCCAGTGTTATTTAAGTACAAAGGATGAGCTTGCTGATACACTGCCTGGTCAAAAAAAAAAAATTAAAAAAAAAATAAAAAAAATTGGACATGCATCTTTTGACTGCACCACCTTTGGTTTTGATTACAGGAGACATTCACTGTGACATCTTTTTTGCCACATAATGGTTATGTAGTGTCACAATAATGTTCATAATTTTTTCATCCACAGTTGCATTAATATTTTATTTTTGATGATGGAGAATCAGATCGTTGCACCAAGTCTTCATCACATAGCAAATTAAAGTCTGGATTTTTATGGAGGTGAAAATAATGTCTCATTCTCCCTGAACCATTCTGTCACAAATCTGATGATCAACCCTGGCATTGACCAATCTGTATGACATTAGAGGCATGAGAGGACACTTACTGCATCATAATTAAATAACCTGTTACAACTGAAACATTCTGAACCACTGCAGTACTTACCCATGGAAGGATCGGAACTATTTGCTTTGTTAAATCCAGGTAGTTACTTTTTTTTTTGTCCAGGTTGTTTATTTAACTCTAACTGATGAAGTAAGTGTCCTCTCATGTCTCTAATGTAAACAAAAGATTGGTCAATGCCAGGATTGATCAGGATCATCACGTGTGTGAATGAATGGTTCAGGGAGAATGAGACATAATTTTCACACATGGATTATCCTCCATAAAATCCAGACTTTAATTTGCAACGTGATGAAGACTTGGTGCAGTGGTCCTATTCTCCATCATCAAAAATAGAAAATTAATGCAACTATGAATGAAAAAAATATTATGAACCTTTTTATGACACTAAATAAGCATTATGTGGCAAAAAAGATGTCACAGTGAATGTCTCTTGTAATCAAAACCAAAGGTGGTGCAGTCAAATTTTGCATATGTGACTTTTTTGGGGGGCTGAGAAGTGTATCATTGGGTATAATGAATAGAAAATAAACATACAAGTGTTATGCAGCTGTAAATATAATTGAAAAAACACTGAAATAATCAGAAAAATGAATTCTTTATTTCAAGTGATGCCAAGTAAATTTGATTTACATGGCAAGAAGCATTACAATCTGTCCTTCAGTTTAAGAACAAACTCCTCAAAAATCCCTTTAATGTGGAAAAATGGAAGTAACCTCAAAGAGGGAGCTACAGCAGAGGGACCTCCACTTTCATGACGGACAGACAGCGGAGCAGATTTGGAATTTATTGTCCTTGAAAGCAAGGACTCACCAGTAAGACAGCAATGGCCTTGTCCCGCTCTTGGTCTAAGACAGGAATGACAACAGCTGAAAGAAACAGAGAGAAAGAAAGGAAGGAAGAAAGACATTTATAATACATTTTGCATTGATTTGGAAAAAACAACAACATGCGCCCTTTTATCGCTGAGCTTTAATTTTCCTTGCATGTCCTTGTCTAATGCTTAATCTTATTTGTTCTTCCTTCATGTTCTAATACTACCCGACGTGTGAGGGAAAATAAACATGGTTGTGTCCCTGCATAACACAGTTTATCCCTTTTTTCATTTTCCTGCGTATTTCATTTATTTTCATCAAAGTTGAGTTGAAAGCTACAGTAAATCCTTGAGGAAAAAGAAGTTTGAGACACTCACATTGCATGTGTGGACAGCCAACATAAATACACAAAAGATGTTTGTCACATGTGCACCAGTGGAGCTTGGTTTAGTGCATCACTGAATGGTGGGTGCTATTATCCTTATACTGAACAAAAGATGCTTAGTTGAAGAGGTGTGCAGAATTTATTCATTCCATTCCATTAAGATCTATTTATCTTCTTAGAGATCTTCCATTCCTGTTTTTTTATTTTCCTTGTCCAAATTCGTTGCCCACGCGGTTTCGTACCTCTCCCTCTGCAATCATCATCTCTTGTTCACTACTTCACTTTCTACCTCATTTCGTTTGTTTGTTTTTCCCCTCCCACGTTCTCACATCTTTTTGCTCTTCTGCATTCACAGGCAAACTCTCACACATCCTCAAACACACACACCCAGGTGACGGTCCATTCGGCTGTCATCCAGCAAAACAGTCCAATCTACACCTATGACACACGGGGCCAAAAGGGTGCTTGAGCCCCTGCCCTTTTTTGCCTCGTAGAAAAAAGTACCCTTTTATTTATTTTTTTTTGGATAAATAAATTCCCGTTCTGCAGAGAGATGTAAAAGAACACAGTCATATAAAAATGCAACCGTTATCTACTGTACACATTTCCTTGCACAGTATTATATGAGTCAAGTCTGACCCCTCCTTTGTCTGTGGTCTCTCAATGAGGGGTGGGATAGATAGATAGATAGATAGATAGATAGATAGATAGATAGATAGATAGATAGATAGATAGATAGATAGATAG
>JAPTGZ010000016.1:30047675-30070788 GCA_029814645.1 Fowleria isostigma | reverse complement strand
TTTACAGCTACCCTCTGTGCGTATGAACAACATCCACACACACACACACACACACACACACACACACACACACACACACACACACACACACACCACAAAGAGGTGGTCTTGCTGCCAAACATTTCCATAAAGGGGCCCAAAGACAGAGAGACATGCCTGCAGAACAGACAAATGCCTGTGCACATTGTGTTTGAGAAGCTCAAGAGTGTCAGTGTCACTGTGTGACCAGCCCAACAGAGTGGGCGAAGAAGTTAACCAGGCCCGGGTCCGGCGCATTCCTCTCCTGGTCAGAGTCGAGTCAGAGCCGCTGGCGCAGTGTCTGCCAAGCGCATGGATGAACCCAGGGAGGCCTTCTCTGGGAAAACACTGGACAGGCGGACAGACCAGCAAGTTGGCGCGTGGACTCACAGCATCAATGCTGAGAGAGGTTATTGTTACAGTGGAATCTGCCAAGGCCTCCACCATCCAAGAGGCAGAGGGGGAGAGCAAAAATATGTTTTCACTTTAGATGACGCCATGTTCTTTGTCTCCTTAATATCCAGACGTATTTCCTTGATTTAAATCAAATGCTTCAAGTAATGTAGACACCCTGTGTTTCTGTTCCCCTCCCTCTCACTCCAACTTTCTCCTTCTTGCTGGCTTCCTTTTCTTGGCAGTGCCAAATGACAACTTGTGGCGGTGTCTGCTTTCCATATACATTCGTGGCAAAGTTTGGTCCAGTAATTGAAACTCTCTTGTACTAAGCTGGACCTGTGCATCCCAAAGCAAACCACAGAGACAAGCAGGCTAATGGGAAACACACCAGTCTGATAAAAACTGAGCAGCATCGGAGAAGGCCGCCTCTCGGTGAGCAGGGTTCAGGACTCAGTGGTTCCCTGAAATGTTGATTAAACTCATGTGTAGCGTCGAAACGGAGCCTCCATGTTCCAGACCCCAAAAACCTTAACTGAACCCGCCACTCAGGGTAACTATGGCCGTATTCTTGACAAACAGGCACACATTAAACCTCAGCTTTGTGATTTATGCCCAAGAAATTGGAGATTCTTAAGGCCATGGCAGAGTTCGGTCATTATGACGCTAATTGCACAACGTACTTTATATCGGCACATGTGGTTGTTCAACGGCTGTAATGGCCAGTTGATAGGCCGCATGATGCCGAGTTAAGTGGGGTGGACTCCTAAAGTAGAGACAAATGTTTTCTTCTCACCAGATTATACATCTGGATTTCGTCTGCTATGGACTCAAAATCCACACGGTGAGTGATGACTGTTGCAAATAAAACTCTGTATGCTCAAGCTGGACTAGTTAACTTCACCAAGTAGAATGGACGCTGAAAATATGAGATCAGAAAAAAGAGGAGTGATGGATAAGGAGAGGTGGATGGACACAGGGAAAAGGAGAAAAGAAGAAATGTACCAAAGCTTCTCCTTCTTAATTTGTGTCTGAGTCAGAGGCAGTGAGGAAAAGCCTCTCCTGATTATTAAGAACTTTCTTTACAGCCTACAGCACATTGCTTGAGAGACCCCAGCAGACAAATCTGATAACTAAATCCTAAAGCTATTATGCAGTGGCTGGCAGCATGATCACACATTTAAAACTGCTTTAAAAGCAAAGACGGGGAAGAAAAGGACACTAAAGATTTCTCCCCGTATAGTCTGGATGAACTAAATCTTCAATGCTCCTTCTTTGGGGCTGGCTCGCTTGCGTCATTCTTTGGCATTTCAGTGAGCCATTTCTCCACACACCACTGTTCACCACACACACATACACACCAAAAAGGGCCTGACCTCATTGACTTTTAGAGGACCAGGATGTTAACATCAGTTAAGGCCGGATGTGTTGTGTGTGCAAAAATGTGTCTGTGTGTGTAACTAACAAGTGTGCCGATGGCTCCTGCGGTGGCTGAATCTCACTGTCCACTTAAAGGTCAGTTGTGACCCTCTTACAACCCTGTGCTATTTATAATCAGCCCCCAGCTTCCAGCAGTTCTAACACAAAGTGCTAGCAGAGTGGGAGGAAGATCAGCGATAATACTCAACACTACAGAAATACCAAGGTATCAGGGAGATATCTGTTTCTATGTCCTCCACTCCTCCACTCCCAATCTCAGTGTCACCTTTAAATGTTAATCTTACCAAGTTGGCACCAGTGGACAACTCTATGACTAAAGACTAAAGGCAAGTCAAAGGTGTAGAGGCTTTTATTGCGTTTGAAATGATTCCTTATGGTTTATACAAAAAAGGAACAGAGCACTTCTCTTGTTTCAGACCAATTAGACTAATCCCTAAACCTCGGCTTACAGGCTGAAATGAAAAGGGCTTTAAGGATTTTCTAGCAAAGAATGCTGCATGACGTTCTTTCCGTCCACACGAGGTAGCCTCTACACGCAGACACTATCAAAAACTCACCTTGCACACACACTGCTCCTCCTGTATCGACTATACACACTGGCTGCAGTTGCCATCTTTTTCTAATAGCTCGGTGGGGGATGAGCGGTAGAGGTGCAGGCAGAGGCTGATTCATACCTTAGTCACCACTGCCAAACACCTGAGGGATGGAGGAACAGAAATGCATGCTGGACAGACACACGCATTTATGCAAACACTAAAAAACCAGACTGGACTGTGTTGATACATGTAGCATCAGTAGAGTCAGGATAGGAGGGAGGGGAGGACCAGTATTTGAAATGGATATACATTTGCGGTAAAAATGATCAGTTTCATGTCACAAACTACACAGTTTTTCCCCATAATTTTAAGACTGAACATCACTCATAGAGGCTGGATAAATAGACTAACAAAAACATACCTTATAAATCCAAATAACAGCTTATGAAAAGTGGGGGTCATCCATCAGTCATATGTGTGTTGACTTAATAAGTAGATTTGTTTTGAGTTTGTTTCTTTAACCCTAGAACACTATCGCTAAAATTAGTCCCATTGGTTAAACATGTTTGCCCGGGTGAAAATCACCCGGCGATAGTGTTCTAGGGTTAAAGTGTGTCATTTTCGTCAAATAACAACAGAAACCATCACAGTACCTCAGTATATCGCCTTCAGGGTGGGTGATATACTGAATATACTCAATGTATCACAGCTTAGATCATGTGCAATATATAAAATAACAAAATCGCGAACATTGAGTATGAACTTGTTCGCCTACATCAGCAGTCGGAGTTTCACTTCTGCCATTCCCTCATCATGGCCTCTCACAGCCCTTGCCCCCCAATCCAAAAAAACTGACACACATGTGTGTTCGTATATCAGGACACAGTGATCATAGCATGGAAAGAGCAGAGAAAGTCGAGGCAGATGATATTGTTCCGAAGTAAAACAGCACTGGCTCTGTTATCTGGCAGTGGTTGGGGTTTCTTAAGAATGACGGTGAACATAAAGCGGTTCTTTATTTCACCACCTGAAAATCCATCGTCTATGACAGAGGTGAAGTCAGGTTGTCTTTTAACATTCACTCGTTTTTCCTACCGTTTCAAGAAAATAGCGCCATCCAAATGAAACCAAGTATCTTCACACAGATATTATCGACACAAACACATGAGACCAATCTGTCACAACTGTTGGTTTTCACAAAACTGTGCTTATTTCATTTAAAACACACAGAAACCAAAATGAATATCAGACTCTGAGGCAAGCAGTAGCTGTTCTGCTAAGGGACCGTCTACAAATGACAACATCTGTTCCTTTAGGTTAAAATACCAACCTTTCTCTGATAAATCAGTATCAGCATAGATGTTTGGATGTTTGGGTTTTTCTAAAAATTATCTGGCATTATTTATTTATTTATTGGTCTGATCAGTACATACATAGTCTGTACAGTTGAAGGGGTTTATAGACATTTCACAGCCTTTGCCAGACAAATAAAAATAACATATTTGTAAATAAATAAATACTCTGAAATATTGCTTTGTATCTTTCTGTTTATGCCATCATCAGTAATACTTTTTTAACTCCATCCTGCATCAACCCGTCAACACTTATCTCTGCATAATATTTAATGTCCTACATTAAAGAGTTGAATTTAACATTTACACAATGATGTATAGGATATTTTAAAATATCAAGATATATATAGTGTATTGTGATATATAGCCTAAATATACTGCAATAATGTTTAAAGGCCATATTGCCCGGCTCTACCTCAGTCCTCAATAAATCTAGTAAAATCCTGAGCTCTAAACTTCAAATCATTTTAACAATAATAAAATAAAATACTAGAGTCATAAATAAATGTTCTTTTCTCATTTCAGGGTTGATAAATTATTTCTTGTCAGGCGAAACCTATAAATACTGTGGACAGGACACTGTAGAAGACTAAAGATTGATGATTACAGATATTGTAAAAATGTTAAATATTGGATCCAGGTTGATAAAAAGTCAGCTCTTATTTTGGAATACACCTGATGTGTCACGCAGTAATGCGCTGGTATCTGTTTGATCCTCTCTGCTATTCACATACTTGGACTTTCTTTTTTTTTTTTTCACCTCGTTTTACCTCCAGACACTGGACTGTCTCACTTTGCTCTGTTCAATCTCTTTCCACCTTAGCCTCTTACTGCATTTCTGTTAACTTATTCCAGCCTTTCCTTTTTTTCCCTCTTTATCTCATCCCCACCATACTTTCTTTTTTGTCTCCGGCGGGCTTTATCTTCTCGTCAGTCAGTCAGTGTGTCAGCACACTGGTGTGCAGACTCAAAGCTGGTGTCCTATCAGTAATGGAGTCAGAACTCTACGGTGGCTTCACACCAGCCTTTACAAATTCACACAGGTTTTAGGGCCTCTTAGCAAATGGCGGTGCAATGAGTGATCGAATTACTAGTTCTGCGCCGTCTTTCACTGAAATACCTCCTGCAGGGATTCAGCCCAGGAACAATGGGCTCTCTCAAAGGACACAGAGAGATATTTTGAGCATTAGCCATGCGTTTGGATTATAGAAAGTGTCACAAATGTGATGGGAATCCACAGGAACAATAGGCCGTGTGGCAAATAATAACGACTTTTCATTATGAGGGTGAGAAAAGTTCAAAAGTATTCATCATAGGAAAAGAATAGGATCTCGCCACTTTTTGAGGCTCAGATATTTAACAGCTTATTAAAGGATTCCACATAAAGGGAATCACCCGCACGAGCTTTGGAACGGTGCTTTTATCCCAGAACATAATTGCAACCAAATTACAATAATTGTGCCAATTAAAGTAATCCTGAATGAAGAGAGTGTCATCTTAATGTTTCAGTACTTGGGATAAGAGTCTCTCTAATTAAGACTGAATTGCCTGGCTATATATTCATTCAGAGTGCCATTAGTGGAGGGAAAAAAAGAAAGTTTTGAAGTGTCCAAGAAGTGCCTGGCTCGAGTCACGTCTCTGAGAGGAGATTGTTTAGCGCATGAATGGAGGGTCAGGCCAACAAAACAGAGAGGAAGTGAGGAGAGGGGTAGTTATTTCATCACAAGCTGTGACAGGAAGAGTAAAATCCAAAAGTGCATCAAGATTTTGGAGAGTTCTTTATATACAAATACTGACAAACAGACAGTGACGCTGCAATGAACAGCACTTCCAAACAACGCCAGTACCTCACCTGACATCAATTTCTCTGATTGGGTCTCTGTTGTGTTCTGCTTCCTGCTCTGTGTGAGTGTGTGTGTGTGAGCATATGTGTGTTTGTTGAACACAGCCTGCATCTCAGGGTCTGATTAATTACAGTGAATCTCAGAGGAGTTAGGGGTGACATATGTTCTTGCACTGGTGTGAGATCTAGGTGAGTGAGAAAAGTGTATATTTGCATGTGTGTGAGTTACATGTGTGCAGAATGCGCCAGTTTCCGGTGTGATCTGAAGTGTATGAACGCATATGTTCAATCATGAATGCTTGTAGTGCAAATAGTATTTTTGCGTGCTTATTTCACTTACGAAATACATTCACTTTTGCGCAACTGCATTTGTGTTGTAAGATACTATGTGTATATAGAGTGTATGGCTTTCAGTGATAAGGATATACATGTGTGGGTGTGTGCATTGAACAGCAGATTCAGGTGTAGCGCCAGAAGCATACTCCTGAGTGCAGCGGGGGCATCCTGGCACAGACAGGGCACCAGATGTCAGAGCAGTGCAGGAACCTGCTCAGCGGACCAGTGACACTTTTTTTTTCTAGTGCTGAAAAGGGGATCTGGGCGTCCAGAAATAAACTCTCTGAGGGGCCCACTGAACCCGCCCCCATACATCATTAGGTCCAAATATGTTAACCTCTCCACCAAACCACAGAGCTGTTTCACACTTGCTAAAACTGCCATTCTAATCATTAAACAAATAGTAAACATATGCATATGACTTTGCCTAAGAACAAAAGCGATCTTGCATTCAGATGGATTTCTATGATGGGTTATAGGATTAAATCTTACATGAGTCGGTCTGTTAACCAGCAAAGACCTAAACAGCCATCGGCAACCAAAAGCATCTACTGATCTCATATGTTTCAAAGCTTTTGAACCACTAATCCTATCAATACATGTGAATAATTCAGTTAAAAATAAAGTGTCTCAGGTTTTCAGAAGCCTCAGATGTGTTTGGTCTGGACATTCAGAGCCTCTGTATTGAACGTGGATTCACTTTTTCTTTGTTCTGACATAAAAACCTTTGAATTTGAGTTTTAATGGACATCTACAGTCACGGAAAAAAATTATTAGATCATCAAAAGTCATCATAAACAATGGTTATGAAATTAAGTACTGACTCCTGTGTGTATCATGTGACTAAAACAGACACAAAAGAAAACATGGAATGTCTAAAAGCACTGTTTTTGTCAGTACAATGCCATAGATATTGATGCAAGACCTGATGTGTTTTTGGTTATCATAAAGAAAATCATGGAAAATGGGTAGAAATCAGCTCTGAAATTAAACTCTGATGAGCTATTTTTACCCTCTGCCACACAGGCCGCAGGGTACTGTCATCAGTTGGTCGTCCGTCCGTGTGTCTGCCCGTGTGTGTGCATCTGTCCATCCGTCCGTCCAAAAACTTTGGCATGCAGTGATAAGTCAGGCCACTGGGGGCAGACGCCCCAGAATCGGCCGTATACACTCCATGGGTATCTATGTGTATTCGGGCTGTGAACCACCTCCACCTCCCTAAAGACCAGGTGAAGCCACAAGTGAAACAAGTCTTCCCATTAGCATCAGTCCAAGCTGAACACTTGGTGTCAGTGCAGAGATAATGGCAGCGTTGGCATCATACCTCAACAGAGCAAAGAAGTTTCCTCTCTCACGACTAAACTATGTTATGAAAACACTCTTTACAACTATGGATGGTCAGCTGATAAGTGCAATACAGCCTTGCAAATACAGCCACATCTGTCTGTTGAAATCTCTGATTTCAGCTGTTGGCTTGATACATTCAAGTGTGCCTGGGAGATTCGGCATTTAATATGTTAATGTTAAGTTTAATATGCTTTTTGTTTGTATGCATAAATTGCAAAGTTTAGCATATGGATGTATTTAATTTGCATGCTTAATAAAATTCATTTTTCAGATGTTAAGTTAACTACTTAAAGCAAATTGTTTGATAAATAAGATGAAATGTTAAAAGTATTTGCTCATTCATAGACTTGAGTGCTGTTTGTTGTTTAATAATACCTCAGTTTAAAAATGTACAATCAAGTTGACTGTTAACTATTTAAAATCCAATTTTTATTGGTTAGAAATTGTTAAAATGGTTAAAAGTCTGTTTACCTCAAACGTTCGCAGACAGTGCACTGCATGGTTAAGAAAAAAAGAGAGGTGAATGCAAACGCCTCTGTAAACCACACACTAATGATCGTGGCACACCTCAGGCCCACGGTTTTTAAGTGCGAGCATGTTATAGTTATTGTTATCATTGTATTTGTCCAAACAAATACACCTTCACATGTACCTGGCAGTAAAATGAATAAGAATTTACAGAAACATAGGGTGGTCTAATCATTTTTTCCATGACTGTATACAGTCTTCTAATTCAGGACAGGAAAATATCTGCTTTTCAATGCAAAATGCAGATGATAATATTATAATAAGTGGTGATAAAGCACTTAGGAAAGAATAGATGTAGCAAACAATTCATTTGGAACTCACCACAAAAACAGTTCTCGGTCTTTAAGGGTTAAAAAAAGAAAAGAAACACCGCATGGAGCAAAGTGGAGTAGATATAAAACACAGTGAATGTCACGACAGTAATGAGTAAAACTGACTGACAGAAAAGCAGTAAGACTTTTAAAATGGTTAAAATGCATATACATATAACCTGGGGATGGGAGTAAATAAGTTTAGCTTCTTTTCACTCCCTTTTGGGCTACTAGGGTTGTATATTAGTAGGGAATTGCTGTATATATTTATGTATTATGTATATTCTGTACATATAATATTTACAATCAATGTCTATGTATATTTCTCTATGTATATGGTGTTTACAACAAACTCTCTATGTATATCATAATGAGATGTATATGATCAATATTGTACATTGCACATGTATATATATTTAGTACATGGAGTGCACAAGCTCAAAATAAACTATTAAACATGTGCATATCTTCCCCTTCTCTCAAATTAATATCATGGTAAACTAGTTATCTTTGTTTTTGGAGTATTGCCTGGATGCAAAACAACTTTTTTTCCCAAAATCCTCTTGAGCTCTGCAAAACAATTAATCGACTAATAAAGAACTGAAGTGATATATCCAGAAGAACTCTTAATTGCAGTGCTAAACAAGAGTGTCCTTGAGTGATATCCAGAGTTCAATCACTTAAAGTCACTCTGCAGAAGAGCTTCCATTAATGGCTAAATATAATGTAATGACTTGAAACAACATCAAGGAAATAAACATACACGAGCGCATTAAGAGTCGCGGGAAATGGCAGAGCTGCTTTAAAGTAATAACCATGAAGCAGGAGAAAGCAAGGTTAGCTATAGTCATTAAGTTCCTAATGGCAGCCAAAACAACTGACTCCTGAGCTGAGATAATACTGTGAAGGAAGAAATGATGCAGCAGAAAATGATAGTCACAAGGCTGCGGGCGCCAAATTCGATTTGCGACTGATAGAAGAATTAAAAAAAAAAAAAAAAAAGAAAACAGCATTTGAAAAATAGATTAAGGGTTGTTAATTTGACGGCTACAAATAGGAAAGTCGTTCCAAAACACTTCTTGTTTTGTTTTGTTCAATTTCTGTCAGTGTGCTGGGCAGGCTGAGACGCTGGCTCACTGCTCGAGGTGTAATTTGTAGTTTTCCCTGCAGAACCAGCGAGACAAACATTTTAACTACACTCTGTCTGTGTGTGTGTGTGTGTGTGTGTGTGTGTGTGTGTGTGTGTGTGTGTGTGTGTGTGTGTGTGAGCTTCACTACTTTGAGCCAATATCTCCTACAGACAGTGCCATCTTTGTACACAGTCTTTCCCCCTGTTACCTTGCATTAGTCTGGGCAGCCCCCGGTCTTACAGTTAATGATAGAAATCGCTGAGGTTATTAACCGATTACACATTCTCCATCAGATTAGGAGGGCTGTACTGGCCTACTCTCGCTACGGGAATTAGCGCTAAACGTTTCTCTTTACGCTGTGTCCTACAATGACACTTTGTGGATGCGTGTTTGTGCCAGGCAAGAAGCTAAAAACAGAATTGAACCATTTTATGAGCATGTGTGTGTTTGGGTGAGATATGAGTGAAGGTGGGTGCATGTGTCTAGGGTCTTTTTTTTTTTTTTTGCCTCCTTTAGGAGTTCAGGTAGGCACCACAAAGAGTGGCTGTCGTCTTCATGTGAAAGTGTCACTACGTGTTATTCATAGAGAATTTCCCTGCAGTTAAGTGGTGTATAGGATAATTTGGTTTTAATTTGAAAACACACAGAGGGCATATAGCCTAAATTGATGCCAATTATAATTACTGAGCTGAAATTAAAAGAACCTCAGGCCAAGATCAAATCCGCCTATTGCCTTTATTTAAATATGATAAAGCAGAAACCATAAAATAAACACAAACCGTACTAGTGGCAGTGTTGGGACGGTTATTTTTGAAATGTATTCCGTTACAGATTACAGAGTACATGCCCAAAAAAAGTAATCTGCACTGTAATCTGTTACATTAATCCATAAAAACCTGCCGCTACTTTTGTGTCAGTTCACACATGAAGTTTTCTTTATATTTATCTTTTTTTTTTTAACCCATAAAGACTCAAACATCCACTGTCTACCAATATAATCTACTTATCTAAACTGTTTAATACCTCTTGATCCAGTAATCCTATCAATAATGTGAATAATTGGCGATATACAGTTCGTCATCTTTTCATGGTCATCACATATGACCCATTTGGACGTTCAGAGGCTCCGTAGTTGCCATGGAAACAGTCATCTTCTACAACATTGATTCAACAGTGAAACCCATGGAGTTGGATCAATGACAATGGATGAACACACTGGGTTTATGTTCAGTTAATGAGAGATTTTGCTGAAAAAGGTCTCTTTTTTCTTCAGTTTTCTTTGTTTTTGAGATAATAATCCTCAACTTTAAACTTTTAGGAACATCTATATGATAAGTAAATTAAATGTTAGAAAATACCTGTTTTCACTAAAAAACAAACAAACCACAAATTTTATAATATTACAATAAATGGCGGTGAGGATGGTTAAATATAGAGAAACAAATAATTTGAGAAGTTCCACAAATGTCACACTGGGTCCTAATAGGTTAATCAATCTGAGTATCGTAATTCAAATACTTGGATTACTTTTGCATTTTCTTGAATTTCAATATCATAACAACATAGTAAATCACACCATGCTTATTATGGTATAAACAGAATGACTGTTGTGTGTTCTGTTTTAGAGCTGGATTAATGTATTCAGTCTAAGCCTCATAAACACAGATGAACATGCGATGTACTAGTACAACCCAAAGAAACTTAGTGGTGTTTTGTCTGGTTACAGAAAAAAAAAGACAATAAAAAACCTTCAGATTTTTAAAATATTCACATCTGTATTCTTCTTGTAGTACTACATGAAAATATTGCAGTCTCCTTCCTTATCTTATCCCTCTTTAACATGAAGTACTACTTGCATTTCCAACCAAGGTATGTGTTCTTCTGGCCCTGCCTCTGCTTCTGACTCCGCCTCCATTATCTTGACCAGGACTTGATAGACTGACTCGTTCCTATAACTTGTACTCAACACTAATCATCAGAATATTTGCATTGCATATTGTATCAAAGGGTTATGGGAAATGCGTGGGAAACTGGAAATTATAGAAAATAACAGAAAGTAATCCATTAATTTAAAAAAAACCAAAAACATAACTGTATTCTGATTACCATGCATTAAATTTGTAACTGTAGTAGAATACAGTTACTCATATACGTAATCCTGTTAAATGTATTCCATTGCTCCCCAACACTGATTAGTGGGATGTAAAATTTAGCAAATCTTCCATTCTGAATGCTTTGTTTACTATGGCCTACTGAGCTGCAGCGAGCCTTGCAAATAGAGGAGGAACAGACCAGCATGCTGCCTTGTGACTGAGATACAGGGCGACAGTTGACCTATAAGGGGCTGACTCACCCCCACGTTCACTTCACCACTAATATATTCACTTAGTAACGCTCAGGGGATGTGCAGTTCCGCTGTATAAAACAGCTGAGCATAACAACTCGTACACATGTATGCGAGCTTAAAATACAAAGGGAGCATACACGAGGTCTGAACAAGGTTGGTTTTGTGTAAATAGACAAAACCACAGGCAGTTAATTATATGATGTATGTTGAATCCAGGCAACAGAGTAAGACGTGACATGTGTATGTGTGCACATATGCTCTGTGTGTTTAACCCTTTAACTACCCCACCAAGAAGAAAGACCTGATGAAAAAATGTTTTGTTTGCATTTCTTATTCCCTTGGGTGAGTCATTTCTAGATTTTTAAAAAAAAAATTTTTAACCATACTTACTAATATTGACTTGGAAAGTGTCAAAAATAAATTACCAAGTTAATTCTAATATATTCATGATATATTACCACTAAATGTTTCTTATTTGCAGCAATAGATGAACAGAGGTTTTGATTTTATAACAAATAATCCATTATTTCATATTGGTTTAATTTTTTGACTCTTACCATAAAGTGACAAATCATCCATTTGGTTGAGCATGTTTTTTAAAAATTATTACATATCTAATTTAACTTTTTTTGTGGTATCAAATAATACAATTATGTTCAGGAAGGCCTCTTATACTATGATATGCCAAAAACGTATTCATATCATTCATATTTTCACCAAAAACAGTCCAAATGTTTTTAGTGGTTTTAATCTTTCTTGGACCACTTAGGTTAAGATAAGCTAAATACTCCACATTGAAATATAGGGATTCAAAATGTGATAAAACATATGATTAAGCAAGCAGTTAAGGGGTTAAACTGGTTCCTCAAGCACTAATAAACAACCAAATTTTATGTGGCATTCAAACATTCATTAATTTAAATAAAACAAAATTAAAAAAAAAAAAAAAAAAAAAAGAACAGTTATAATAGTAAAACAATTAAAAACAAGAGAAACTAAAATTAATAAAACTAGCGATTAAACCTCAGTTGTATCAATAAGGGTAATAGTGACTGAAAACAGAACCTTATACTATGATATATCGAAAATCTTTTATATTTGCACCAAAAACAGTCAAAATTTCTTCAATAATTTTCATCTTTCTTGGATGAATTAGGTTAAGGTAAGTTAAAAAATTCCACTTATTGAAATATAGGGACTTAAAATGTGGTAAAAGATATGGTCGAGCAAGCAGTTAAAGGGTTAAACTGGTTCCTCAAGCACTGGTGAAGAACCAAATGTCATGTGGCATTCAAACATTCATTCATTTAAATAAAATAAAATAAAATAAAATAATTCATTCATTCATTTTCTCAACCCGCTTTATCCTCACTAGGGTCACGGGGGTCGCATGGAGCCTATCCCATCTACTTAAGGGTGAAGGTGGTTAAAAAAAAATAAGTAAAAAATAAATATGACTAAACATGTGCTAAACTATATGGCTGAGCAAGCAGTTAAAGGCTTAAACTGGTGAAGAAACAAATGTCAAGTGGCATTCAAACATTCTTTTATTAAAATCAAATCAAATAAAATAATAAAACAAAATAAAATCAAAGTTAAAAAAATAAGTAAAATAAAATACAATAAAATAAAATAAAATAATAAAATAAAATAAAATAAAATACAATACAATAAAATACAATAAAATAAAATAAAATAAAGGTAAAAAATAAGTAAAATAAAACACAATAAAATAAAATCAAATAATAAAACAAAATCAAATCAAATCAAATCAAATCAAGGTAAAAATAAGTAAAAAATAAACATAGTGACTCAAAATGTGCTCAATGAACAAGCGGTCAAAGGGTTAAAAACAGCTGCTTACAGAAAAGCCGGGTAAAATGGCTGTATGTGTTTCTAAAGCTCAGACAGACAGTCAGGAGAAGATGCCTGAGGTTTGGAGAGGCCAGTCAAGTGCTCATCCCTTACTACAGGAGAAACCGAATAACTCATCCAGAACAAAAAGGGACCTAAAGAGCCTCGCATCACAAGAAAGAGGAAGAAAAGAGCAGAGACAAAAAAAGATACAGAGGCAGAGGCCAGAGCCTTATCAGCGGAAGATTAGTGTTGGAGATAAGGCCTCTAGGCAAGGCGTTGTGTTTAGCCCGTTTGAGGCTTCCTGTCATCATCATTAAGGCCGCTTCTTCGACGGCCACTGCGGAACAGAGCAGCCATTTGGAAAGACACCCAGTGAAGAGGAAGATAAAGAAAGACAGGACCGTCGGTCAAAAACAAGACCATGGCTATATTAGGCCTAACGAGCAGCGTACGCACGGTCGCACGCTGTGGTAAAAGCACGTGAACGTAGGAGCTTATTGATGCACAGACAGTGGTGATGCTTAAATACAGAAACATTTAAATCATCCTAAATGCTTCCTGTGCAACTGGTAATAACTTGAGGGGTGAGGGTAACTTTATGATCAGGGTGATGGGAACCTCCAGGAAATGCTTTTGCATGTCTATGTGCAACAAACAGCAGTTTAAATATAAAGAAACGGTCTTAATTTTCTTTCTAATTTTCTTCTAAAGTGTGTGTTTGTTCTTTGATTTTCATTTACTTTTTACTTTATTTATTGACACTATTTCGTAGATATATTTACATTTTTAAAAATTATTCATTCCGATTCCTATCATCTGTTGTGTTTAATTAGTATTTCTCTCGTTATTGGGTACATTTGTGTCCTGTACATTGTGTTAAAGTTAGTTTTTGATGAACTAATGTATGTTTACAGTTCATTTATTTGACTTAATTGCAACCATACATGTTTAAGTAGAGAAACTGGGGGTGGGAGTAAATAAGTTCTACTTCTGACTCCCTTTAGGGCTACTAGGGTTGTATTTTAATAGTGATTTGATGTATATTTTGTGTACACATAATGTTTACAATCAGGAACAGCTTTGTTCTTGCTACTATCTCTCTTTTAAATAAGCCTTGACACACTTTACTTTATTTTAACTCTTGGGTCTGGCTTATTTTAATGTGATCTTAACTTTCCTATTTATTTTTTCCTTGTCTGGTATCATGCTTTTATGTTTTTATCTTGCTTATAACAGGTTTTATTGGCATTTTTTGTGATATCTTGGTGATATCTAATGATTTTATTTATTTTAGTCTGTTTTTTATCTATTTATTTTAGCCTTTTTAACCATGTTCAGTGAACTACTAGAGTACCTGTCCATGTCTTTTGTCTATGCCAGGGTGCCTACACAATTGAAATGTCAAAATTCCATACTTTTATCCAGACTCTAATTTCCAGAAGCCTTGGTAAAAAAATTCATCGATTGATTACGCACCTGAATCTCCTCCCTCACGGTGAACAATTTCAAAACGACCTCCACCATAAACAACTCCAAGTGTTTACAAACATAACCGGTAGGTAACTTGGGCATTTTGGACATTTGTCGCAGCGTCCATTGAAATAAAATCTATAAATAGAAGTGTCCAGGTCTTGGACAAAGTTGTGTTCTGAAAATATCCACATCTTTTTTAACATTAATAACATGTAAACTTACATTCAACCAACAGTAGTAGCATTATTTCAGTTTATATACCAGGAAAAACTATCATACTGGAGTGGTAGAGACAACCACTGATATCACATGGTGTGGAAAACAGAAAATGAACAAAAAAAAAGAAATTATTGCGTATCTTTGCGATATGAATATTGCGCACTCTGTTATCGTGATATCGAGATGTTTTTGATATATTGTTTAGCCCTACCAGCAAACACCTTAAATAACTGGATCGATCCATTTCTTTTTATAGATATTCATCATTTTGTGTTTTAGAAAATAGAACAGTGGTAACAGTCTTGGAAACATGAATATTTTCCATAGATTTGTTTCCTTTTTCTATACTTTTCCAGACGTGGACATTTGTGAAAATTAATTCCATACTTTTCCATACTTGCGTAGGAACCCTGCTGTGCTGTTCTTAAACTGTCTTACGTATGTGTCCAGTGTTTTTATGTTTTAATGTTTTAATCTTTAACGTTATATGTTTGAGATGCCCTCTCCAGGCTGCAAAACAAATCTACCTCTAGGTATCAAAAAAGTCACCTTGAACATTTATGTATATTTCTCTATGTATATTACTCTATATATATTGTTTACATAGAATTCTCTATGTATATAGTGTTTACAGCAAATTCTCTATGTATCTCTGTGTACATTTAATGAGTATTGTACATGGAGTGCACAAGCTTGAAATAAATAAATAAATCAAATCAAATCAAACACTGCATCATGTTACGAAATGGGATGCAGTGCCTATTATGCAGTTAAAAAAATAAAAATAACAGCACAAAACCTCGTCTAATGAAGCAGTGGTTTGCCTTCCAGTAGGGGGAGGGTTGTCTGCTGACAGTAACTATCTGTGACACTTCCCTGCCGCAGGAGTCGTAGGCAGTAGTGTATTGTGACAGAGTGCAACCTTTAAAGGCCAGCGACTGATGCACAACAGCAACCAAAACCCAGCGACTCAGCCTGTGTGGGTCTCCTCCTGTTGTCTGCTGTGAGCACGCCTAAAAGCATTCACGGCCACACACGCACAAAGCCATAAACACTCACGGGGTACGCACGCACACGAGACTTTTCCTCTGCCGCTCAAACAGAATATGACTCAGGTTACATTGGCTTTTGTTGGGGTCGGAGGGAATCGTGTCCCCTCTTAAAAATAGAAGAAGTCATTATTTTCCTTTTGCATTATGATGAATTACAAAATCTGTCTGTCAGTTGCCAATTAGCGTGTCACTCACAGCCACGGGCATTAAGTGCACTGTAGCCTGTGATGGAAAAGAAGATCCTTTACTGCCACCTGCTGGTCAAATGCATGTATAATAGTGGGCTGCAGAAATGTACAGGTAGTGGGCCAACCTGTTGAGACCGAGCATCTTTCACCAATTCCTGAGACCAAAGTTATGCATATTCTTAGACAGAGAGGGATTGAAAAACAGGTAAGGTAGTAGAAGAAGAAAGTGAATACACATACAAAGTAAACCTGTAGTCACTAGTGATCACATAATAAAGGAGTGGAGTAAAATTAGTATTTAACAGTAGTTTCTTAACCCATGAGGACCAGCCGTGACATTTGTGGTGCTTTCCAAATAAATTTTTCGCTATATTTAATCATCCTTAAGTGGTTTATTGCCATTTATTGTAATATTATCTACTGTATTTTGTGTTTTTTAGTGAAAATCAGGTATTTGCAAACATTTAACTTACTCATCATGTAGAAGTTTAGAGTAAAATTGAGGATTATTGAATCAAAAACAGGAGAAAACTGAAGAAAAAGTGACTTTTCAGTCGAATCTATCGTTAACAACATAAATCCAGTGTTGCCATCCACTGTCATTTACTGGTGAATCAATGTTGTAGAAGATGAGGGTGTTTCCACAGTAATTAGGGAGCCTCTCAACATCCAAATGGGTCATATTTGATGACCATGAAAAGATGAATAACTGCATTTTACACCAATTATTTACATTTATTAGTGGATCAACAGGTATTAAACCGTTTATATCAGAGCATGATTTTTGTAGATGTTGAATGTTTGGGTCTTTATGGGTTCAAATGAGTTAAATATAAAGGAAAATTTAATTTGGGAACTGACACAAAAGTAGTGCTGGGTCTTTATGGGTTAAACTAAATATTGCTCCATGTCCAGCAGTGTGTCTGATGGGGTACGGGACTGCACAACTACAAATAAAACAAGACAGAAAAACAGCTGGTTTAGCCTTTTTGGCTGCAAAAAGAATAATTTTGTCAAACTGGAAAATTCTCAAACCAAAGTCAGAAACATGGGATTCTGAGTTTTTAAATCTCTTCGGTATGAAGTGAATAACAGATGAACTTAATAATACTAATTTCAGAACTGAATCCATTTGGAACCAGGTGATGGGGTGTATATCATCACCACAAATATTAAGTTCAAAGACATAAATCCAGAGCAATCTTCTCAATTCGTTTTCCTCAATCTTGATCCAGCCTTTTATATCTTTGATTTTCCTTTGATAATTTTTTACATAAGAATTTATCAAGCAGTTTGTCTGATGGGATAGAATATGTATATTTCTATATGGATATCTCTATGTAAAATTCTATATGCATATTGTCTATGTATATTTCTATATGTATACTTGCTCATGTAAATTTCTGTGTATATGGTGTTTGCAGCAAACTTTCCATGTATATCTGTGTACACATAATGAAATGTATATGAACAGTATTGAATACTGTACATGTATATGTAATTAGTATTGTACATGGAGTGCATTAACTAACAAACTAATCTAAGTTCAGAGTACTTGCACTGCCCTTTTATGTGGTATTGTTGTGAAAGTTAGTTACGTTATGTCTTTGGTTTGTTGTTTTGGTTGTTGATTTTTATCATTGTTTAGATCTGTGTTTATTGTTGGCATGTATAATTGGAAAAATGAATAAAATGTGTAAAATGAAAAAAAAGAGAGTGGAGGCTGTATCTGTGTATGAGTGTATGTCTGTATCTGTATGCATACCTCTCATAGATAGTCTTAAGCGCGACCTGATCTGACACTCCATCGGTTTCTTCTAGAAACAGGATGATCCATGACGTTCTGTATGGCCACTCCTCTGTCAGGTTGATCCATGACGCCAGCCGATCCCAGTTAAAGATGATCTGATTGGCCCGCAACAAGCGACCTATCACAGGTACAGAGGGACAGCAGGTGTTACACCTACTGGTTCTGACACTCTTTTCATATTTATATGACTAATTTTGTCAAAAGAAAACAAAAATCGCAAGTATTATATCTATAATCTATTCTTTAACCTTAAACCTGTCTGAGGCATTGTTCTTAAATATTCGGATGAGTCACAACAAACATCAAAACCCTTTGACGTCAAATGTTCTTACAGCTGCTTTGTTTTTTAACCCTTTAAAATATATTAATTAATCTTGTTGCATAATTTCTGACTGCTGCCTGTCATGCCATCATTGTAAATATTTCATTTAATTAAACTTAATTTAGTTTTTATTCAAGGGTTCTGCAATAGCAACCACTTATTGGCCCCTACTGGTCTCAGATTTAATCCCATCTTTGTGGTTCTTGTGCTCTTCTGTTTTCCATCTGCACTAATACTTTCCAGTGCCACACTAAAGCCAAAACACAAAGCTTTAATAATGTGTCCCCTAGTGAAGTAAGGGGTTATATCACGGGTCTCAAACTCATTTTAGTTTAGGGGTCACATTCAGCCCAATATGATCTGAAGTGGGCCGAACCAGTAAAATACTAACAGTGGGAAAAAAGTACAATTACATTACAATAGTGTTTACATCTGTAAGCTATCCTTTAAAAATGTGAACATGAATATCCTGAAATCTTTAAGAAAAACAAATGCAATTTTAACAATATTCTGTCTCACTTTATCATTTACACGTTCATTACTACTTGTAGTGGATCTACAGATACACAAAACCTTTAATAACAGACAGAAATACTTGTAAAATGCACTTATTTTTCTTATGACATTTCAGGTTATTCACTTTTTTGTAAAATGATAGTTTATAAAAGTCAACATCTTTATGTAATTTTACTTTTTTACACTAAAACAAAGACAAAAATGTGGGGTTTTTATTATTTAGAGGTAATTATGATAGTATTTTACTGGTCTGACCCAGATCATATTAGTCTGTATATCCTTGATTGTTAGTATCTTCAGTGTGATTTTTGTACTTCAAATTCTTCCTGCGGGCCGGATTGGACCCTTTAGTGGACCAGATGTGGCTCCCGGGCCGTATGTTTGAGACCCCTGGGTTATATTAAAGCTGAACACTCTAACAGTTTTATTTCACCAAGTGTTCCTTTCTTTTTTACCTGTGATGGAGACAATGTTGAGCAGCCTCCTCATGGTCTGTGGACTGATGTCACTGAACCAGTCCTCGGTCACCAGCAGCTTGGTCAGGTCAAAGGACATCTGTCTAGTGATGGTTCTCTGCATCTGCCGCCGCCGGTATGTGTCCTTTAACAGGCAGCAATTGTGCACAAAGACAAATATCAAATGAGTCTAAGACTGGAAATGTTTCATTTGTTTCCATCCTGTTTCCAGCTGGCACTGTAAGATGAACCGGTATCCAAGACTACGGTTTTACTTGTCAATTTTGTGCAACTTGAATCATCCAAATAATGGCACCACATATTATGTGACAGGATGTGATTTTGAAGAAATGAAATAAATAACTGAAAAAGAATCAAATTTTTATTGGAAGAAGTATCTGATGCAATCTTGTCACAGTGTCAGTACATGAAGGAGGAGAGGACACTCGGCTACAGACAAAACTCTCTCCTGTGACTGACGCAGTCGTTACATAAAGAATAGAAATCTTTAATGTTTTATTTGTGCAGCCGGGCTGGAAATGTAATGTGATAAGCATAACAATTTCCCTGACCCTGGAAAACGTGTGAGAGCTTATGCATCATCACTGCCACTAGCTGTGAATCATGAGACAGGCAGGAGAGCGGGCGTTTCAGGGTCATCATGTGATCTCAGGTCGTGTCACTCTAAAGCGTCCTCATGTCTGAGAGATGGATGGACGGATGCATCCATATCTCCCTGTGCAACCGATTTAACGTCTGTATTTACAGTCACAGAAAAAAATATTAGACCAACCCATGTTTTCTTTAATTTCTTGTTCATTTTAATGCCCGGTATGACTAAAGGTACATTTGTTTGGACAAATATAATGATAACAACAAAAATAGCTCATAGTAGTTGAATTTCAGAGCTGATATCTATCCATTTTTATGGCTTTCTAGATAATAAAATCACACAAGTTCTTACATCAGCATCTATGGCATTGTACTGACAAAAACAGTATTTTTAGACATTCCGTGTTTTCTTTCTTTCTGTCTGTCTTAGTCACATGATACACACACAAGAGTTAGTACTTGATCGCATAACCCTTGTTTTTGATGACTTTTGACGGTCTAATAATTTTTTCAACAACTGTAAGTGCACTTAGATGTACATTAAGTGGAATATTTTGCTCTCAGTAAACAACATCTATTTTTGTATCAGTGGTACAGTGTTGTAGCACACAAGGAGCCATGATGGTGACATTTTAGGTAACCCAGTAAAGATCTGTAACCCAGCAAATTAAGTGTGAATGAGACCAATTAAAAACCTTACAGAAAAAATTCCATGTCCTAGACGTCTCCTCCGTTAAACTCATGGCTTTGCGGGGAAAACATATAATTGTCTGTGACGACTAAGGGGAAAAAATCAAAGAGCCAGTGTCCAAAGCTGTTGACACAGATCTACCAGAGAACATCTGTGATGATATCAGACAGCTGCCATGGTCATGAGCCAAGGCCAGGGTTTTGGTTTAACTTTGAAGTTGTAATGCAGGTCTCATGATGGGTCTCAGAGAAAGGAAACATGGCCACCGCTCAGACGGGCCTGAGAGGGTTTGTCATAAACTGCAGACAGCCCTGTGTGGTAACTTATGATAAAAACAGATAAAACTTTCATGGCTATGTTCGTCTGTTCTGTTAAGAGTTGCGACTGATTTATCTGTACGACTTTTTGATTAAATAAACAAACATTCATTCATTCATTTTCTGAACCCGCTTTATCCTCACTAGGGTCACGGGGGTCGCTTGGAGCCTACTTAAGCTACTTAAGGGCAAAGGCAGGGACGAGTCGCCAGTTCATCACAAGGCTGACATATAGAGACAAACAATCACTCTCACATCCACACCTATGGGTGATTTAGATTAACCAATTAACCTATCAGTGCATATGTTTGGACTGTGGAAGGAAGCCGGAGTGCCAGCAGAGAACCTACGCAGACATGGGGAGAACATGCAAAGTCCACACAGAGAGATCCCACCCTTATCGTCTGGTGTGGAATTGAATATAAATAAACTATAAATAAACATATACAGTTAACATATCGGGTCGATATTTGTGGTTTTAACTTTTATCAGCATCGGTCGATACGCAAGTGCGTTCACCGATACATTTTCCCCCGGCATGATTTACAAACAGGTGTCCACAGGCAGCGTATGTACTCAGGATGTGGAAAGTGACCAGCATCGCCCCACTATGGCTGCCACCCCCACTCCGAGATTATTATTCAGAACTTTCAGTGAGGGGTGTGTAAGGTCAAGAGTTCAATTCTTTTGCTCCTCTTTTTTCCTTTACCGTGTCTCTGCTGCGGTCTCACTCTCAGGTCATGTTCACAGCACCTCTGGGAATATTATGAGGCTTTCAAAAACACCCAGTAAATTACAGTATTTACCATAAACAAATTCAGAACTTTCAGTGAGGAGTGTGTAAGGTCAAGAGTTCAATTCTTTTGCTCCTCTTTTTTCCTTTACCGTGTCTCTGCTGCGGTCTCACTCTCAGGTCATAGCACCTCCGGGAATACTATGAGGCTTTCAAAAACACCCAGTAAATTACAGTATTTACCATAAACAAACACTGAACATTCAAAAATACAAAAGAATATTAATATAACATGTGGGGTGACTTAATGCATGCTTAACCGAACAATATTTTTTAACAATGTTTTGTAGAAATGTCCTGTGTCCCATGCTTATCTTAGTAAATCCATTTGCACGACAAGACATTCTGTTAGTGAAGTGACTAAAACTTAGGCCTAAGCATTAAATGGCTGTAGTAGTCATTTAATGCTTAGTCAGTAGAAGTAGTTTGTTCCTTTTAACATTAACTCTAGTACAGTGTGACCTATATTATGCTGCTTGGTTGTTGCGACTGTGTGCAATACTGTAATTATTTTATTTGTGCTTAAATATTTTTTTTCAAAGACATTACTTGATGAATTAAGAGTAGTGAAGTCTGTTTTTATTTGAATGTATGTTTGATGAAGTTCAACACAGATTCAGCTGTTCAATTCTACTGAATGAATCATTACTGGTTCTACCTCACCTTTCTACCTCTTTTTATTATTTGTTAAATATTGTTAACAGTTTAATAAACTTCCTTTTTTTTTTTTTTTTTTAAATTGAGATCCATAACATTTATCATTGTGTCATATTTATGCTGTAATTTCAGGGAGCAAAAAGCTGCATCAGCTCCAAATATCAGCTCTGGAAAATCGGCAGACCGTATCAGTCATTGACAATGGCTGATGAAAAAAAACCATCTGTACCGGCATCAGCCCTGAAAAATCCATATCAGTCAATCCCTAGTAATAATTCATCTGACTTCTTTTTACTCTGGTATATTAAATACTTTCCTTAAGGGTCATTCTTTTAATTCCACTAAATAGAAATCAGATGCTAGAGATACTCATAATGTCATCCACAACTTGAGAACCCACATGAAAAAGGAGAGCCACTAATTCATACCCCCCTCCGCCCTCATTTTAATCGCCACTTGTAGGAAAGAGCCCTCCTGCCAAGAGCCAGCTAGCCACACTGTATGACCACACAGATCCTGACCCTGTTCAGTCTGAACTGGTCTTCAATTCCAGCGTCAGTGTTGAAACCA
>JAPTGZ010000016.1:29851503-29863335 GCA_029814645.1 Fowleria isostigma | reverse complement strand
TTAGTATGTTTTATATTATTTATTGTCTTTTATTTTTAGTTTTTCATGATCATGTACAGCTTTGTGGGGAAGTTATGTATGTTTTTAAGTGTGCTATATAAATAAACCCTGACCTTGAAAAAACAACACAAAGAAATCTAGGCGGCCTGTTATAATGATAGTCTTTAAAGGTTAACTCAGAATATGAAATTCTATGTGTAAAAATTCAACTATTAAAAAAATCTGCTATGAAAAATTCTAACGATGAAATACAACTATCAAAAAAATTCAACTATAAAAAATTCAAATAATAAAATTTAACTATAAATAAATTTGAATAATAAAAAAACTATAAAAAAATTCAAAAGATGAAATACAGCTATTCCAAAAAAAAAAAAAAAAATCTTGCAAAATACAACTCTTCAGTATCTGTTGGCACAGATTTACCTCCATAGCGGAGGCTCCTCAGTCGGTTGGGGTCAGCCTGGGTCTTGGGCTCTTCATTTAGTCGCTTGCCAGGAGACGCTGCAGAGCTGAAAGAATGTGTGAACGCTGCCCAGTTTGTGATTTAAAGGCTGCCCGGGGTTTTAGCCTCAGACGCCTTGATACTATTTATACCGGTAGTTGTCCTGCCGGTGCTGAATGAGCTGGGAAACATCAGCAGATTTTTCATCCCAAAGCCCAGGAAAAGTCCAGGCACACTGGGAGCAGGAGGGTGTTTGTTGTTTCAATCCACTGCTGACCAAAATTCAAGCATGGGACAGACTCCTAACAAGTTCCAGACGGATCCTAATGATAGAATGTTTCCTTCTGCTTGTTTTTTTCCCAGCAGGATTTACAGAAATCAGACTCTAAAAAGATTCAATTTTATCATTTTTAGTTTTATTATTTATAGTTTTTCCTTCTTATTTTTTTCTTTTTTCTTTTCTTCTTCTTATGTGTGTGCTTTGTTCTTTGATTTTAATTAACTTTTTACTTTATTTATTGATTATTTTACACTGTTTATTAGATATATTTAGGTTTTTTTTTTTATTTACTCATTTCAGTGCCTATAATCTGTTGTGTTTTATTAGTATTAATTTCTCTTTATTGGGTACATTTGTGTTCTGTACATGTGTTAAAGTTAGTTTTGGTGTACTAATGCATGTTTGCAGCTAATTTCTTTGACTTAATTGCAATCATACATGTGTAAGTAGTGAAAATGGGGGAGGGAGCAAATAAGTTTTACATCTTCTCACTCCCTTTCAGGCTACTAGGGTTGTATTTTAATAATAAATTGCTGTATATATTCATGTATTATGTATATTGTGCACATATAATGTTTACAACTAATGTCTGTATATTTCTCTATGCATATTGTTTATGTAGAATTCTCTATGTATATAGTGTTTACAGCAAATTCTCTATGTATATCTGTGTACATATTATGAAACTTATATAATAATTATTGTACATGGTGTGCACAAGCTTGAAATTAACAAGAAAATGAAAA
The DNA here is from genome assembly GCA_029814645.1 of Fowleria isostigma. NCBI lineage: Eukaryota > Metazoa > Chordata > Actinopteri > Kurtiformes > Apogonidae > Fowleria > Fowleria isostigma. The sequence continues at coordinate 29,861,864 of JAPTGZ010000016.1, read as the reverse complement.
GAAATTCTTGGCTCTGGTGTACGACTGAGCACATTCTTACACTGACAATAATTTGAAGCTTCTCAATCCTGGCACAGCATCCTTTGGAGCCAACACAAATACAAGGATGATAGTTAATTATGTGTCTAATTAGCCTTTTCATTTACTATATTGTGATGGCACGCTATCAGGGTGTCTTAGCAGCATCACTGCTCGTTTGGTTGAGGCTTATCAAAGAGGTTGAGGAGGTTTATTTATTTATCTAAATGCTCTCCAACTTCATAAAGAAGTGTCAGAACAGCTTTAATAATGCAAACACTTCGATTCTGCAATATTCTAACACAGCTCGTGTCTTGTTTCTCCACCTTAAGAAGAAAAACTACTGGTGATGCTATAATACAACTGATGCGTTTAAGTGCTGTGGGAAAAATGATGAACAACCAATAATGCGTGTTAAAGGGAAATAATAAGCTTCATTTACTCTCCTATGATAACTCTTTATGTAATCAGTTTTTAATAATGAATGAAACATTTTGGACATGCCCTAGTATTGGGATTTGTGACACTTGATGGTAATATTTTCTGATTTTTTGCTCACGCTGTTTTGATGGAACAGACCAAAGTACTGTGTTTTCATACAACCAGCAAGGCTTACATACAAATGGAAAAATACTACCGTCACAGCTAGTTATGTAATTATATCATACATATGTTCCATAAAGATCTTATCTTAATGCGTTTTAACACCACACACTTTATATTAAATTAATATGCTACTATAATTTAAGTAAAATATAGTTTTTTTTAGCAAAGATGTTAAAAGATATCACCAGCATCAATGAAAAATCTAAAATTTCTGAAATAAAAATGTGTAAAGGTGTATTTACTCTTTTGAAAATCAATTTTTAGTGTACTTATGGCTTCTGGTTTCCACACCAAACTTCCAAAATGAAAAGATAAGATCAGGAATTTTGTTTGGACTTTCTTCATATTGGATAAATACTGAATATGAACACATTATCATGAATATGATTGTCTTTTTATGTGGTTGGGTCCTCACAAATCCCATATACTGGACCTTGAAATCCAGATCTCTGGTGAACATGAGAACCTGGTGAACATGCCACAGGAGTTACTCTGCACAGTAAAACTCAAAGATAACATCAAAAAGCATGCACAAATACAACACACTGTTTTACTCTAAGCAGCCCTTGAGGTTATACAACACATTAACCCAATTTTATGAGCTGTAAAGTCTATTTTATAGACCCCCCTGTCTGTTAAACATCCACTTACTTAACCAGTAAGATAACATACATCTGTTTAGGACGGGCCAATCTGACAATCTAAAGTTTGATGATTTTAATTTATTATTATAAGATGTGCTTTTCAGGATGATCCAGCAAAAGTGTCTTTAATTGAGTAAATAAAAGTGTTCACTGATTTGAAGCAGACTGAGTATGAGCACAAGTGTTTTTTGTAGCTCTTTTCTGAATGTTGCAATAACATCTGGACTTTTTAGTCCTATGATGATAAAAATAAGCCATCATACAAAACCTAAACCTTGCAGAATCCTGGGGTTTACAGGGAAAATGAATGAATTATAGTTTGATTGTAACTCATTTACATTTTTGTGGGAAGTGGGAAAACAATGATTACAGATTGAGATTCTACCTTATAGTACTGGTTAATGATCTTTTAGTCAGATTATTTTGACCTGGGGTGTCAAACATATGGCTTGCTGCCAAAACCAGGCTGCAAAAAGTCCAATCCAGCCCATGGAATACATTTTTTACATTAGCATTGACAATATTAACAGTCAAAAGGATCAGACTCATTTTAGTTCATGGGCCACATAATGCCCAATTTGATCTCAAGTGGATTGGACCAGAAATATAATAGCATTGTAACATATAAGTGATGGCAAATCAATTTTTCCCTCCTTTTGTTTTGGTGCAAAAAAAGTTTAATTAATTATTAAAATGCTCACATTTACAAACTATACTTTCATGACAAATATGAATATCTAAACAACTACAACAAACCTGAAATTTCATAAGAAAAACACATTAAATCTTATGCCTGTTACTAAATGTTTCTGTTTTTGTAGATCCACTGTGATTTATGAAGTGTAATGTGCAGGTATAAGTAAGAAGGTGAGGGTGGGAGTAAATATGTTTTACTTCTTCTCACTTCCTTTTGGGTTACTAGGGTTGTATTTTAAAAGTGAATTGCCATATATTGTAATGTTTACAACCAATGTCGCTATGTATATTTCTCAATGTATGTTTCTCTAAGCATATTTCTTTATGTAAAATTCTCTATGTATATTGTGTTTACAACAAATTTTGTATGTATATCTGTGTACATTTAATGTATATATAAATACTATATATGGAGTGCAGAAGCTCGAAATAACTAGATAAATGAAATGAAGCTGAGACATAAAGTTGTAGCATTTTTATTTTTTTTATAATTATAGTTTCTAAGTTTTTATGCTGCTTTTATACTGGTCTGACCTGCTTGAGCTGTATGTGGCCACTGAACTACAACTACTTCGACACCACTTCTAACACAGCAGTGACGATTTACTACGTCGTTGTGATAGTTTACGAGGAGTACCTGAACGCATCACCAAACCACGCCTTCCTTGCATTGTGATTGGCTCCCGATGACCAGCCGCCGCTCCTCATTGGCTGCTCCGCGTCCATTGAATCCCCTCCTCTACCTTTGTCAATTTCATGCGCTCCCGTTGAAACGCCAGAGCTGTTGTTTCCCGGGGCTTCGGAGGAGAAGTTGACCCCGCTTTGGAGAACACGTTTGGGATCTTTTTGCCCTTAAAATCGCACACATTCTCCGCCCGGGATCGGAACCGTGAAGCTGAATGGGAAGGAAGTGAACCGGACCGGAACCAGGGGGGGTTTAACCTATCATCACCTTGGAGCGCAGCGCGTTTCGGCGACGCTGCGACTCCCTCCAACCGGCGTGAGCACCGCTGCAGCACCGGGAATGACACACACACACACACCGACATGGTTGACGGAGGACCTTCAGAGAGTCTACTGTGAACTTTACAACTAGAACCAAACCAGACAAGAGAGGGGATTAGGAAAAAGGATTTTTCTTCTTGTGCGTTTTTTTTTTTTTTTTTTTTTCTCCTGCTGAGGATTAATGATGCCGGACCAAATCACAGTTTCAGAGTTTGTGGCAGAGACCAATGAAGATTATAAATCACCCACTGCTTCCAACTTCACCACCAGGATGTCCCACTGCAGGAATACAGTGACTGCTCTGGAGGAGGTGAGTCTGTTTTCATGAAATAAGCACTAAACTGAACCAAAAATGGGACAAATCTGCAGTATTTATCTGTATATACACTCTTTAATTTATCCTCTTGTGACCCAGCAATGCATGTCCTCTGTAGGGGACAAGAGATTCACAGCTTGACGATAAACAAAACACTGTCTACTTAAAGGATACTCTCACTATACATATATATTAAAATTAAAAACCGTGTCTGAAAAACTGTTGAATCATGCTGTTCCCAATAAAGGCAATTATTCAACGTAGAAAAGCACAAACTTTTACTTTCTTAGGTTTCATACGGATGTCCAAATTTAGACCAAATGAAAGACACTTCCTTACTTTTATTAATCCCTCATGCCTATTCATATTTGAGCTCAGTATTTATTACCCAACTGTCACTTTTGTGGGGTTCTCAAACTCATTTTTTAAGTTGAGGAGCCACATTCATCTGAAGTGGGTCGAACCAGTAAAAAAAAAAAAAAAATGACATGATAATAATGTTTATATCTCCAAACTATCCTTTAAAAATGTGAATAACATGAACAACCTGAAATATTTTAAGGAGCATAAGTGCAATTTAACAATATTATGTCTCAGGTTGTCACAGATCACAGTGGGTCTACAAATACACCAAACATTTAATAGGCAGAATACTGGTAAAAATGCACTTGTTTTTCTTAAGACATTTCAGGTTATTCACTTTTTTGTGACAGGATAGTTAATAAAAAAAAAATTGTCATAATAAGTAATTTTGATAGTATTTTAATTTTGATAGTATTTTATTTTATAGTATTTTTTTATTTTTTGATGGTATTTTATGGTCTGATCCACTTTAAATCATATTGGTTTGTACATCTTTGATTGTTAGTATCTTCAATTTCATTCCACAGGCTAGATTTGGCCCCCTGGCCGTATGTTTGGTCTAGATAGATAGATAGATGGATAGATAGATAACTGGGAAATTGTGGTGCAGCAGCATTATAAACAGTAAAAATAAAATATAAGGATAAAACTAGAACTGCAAGTAATTATGAATGGGGCTCAAGAAGTCGACCCTGAAGGATGATGGGTTGTGTGCTCTATGTATGTGTCTGTGTTGAATGTGAATCACTGGTATCCCGTAACAACATAAACGGAACAATTTGAATGTTTGCTGGACAGCTCGTCACCATGGTAACAGCCGATAATATCACACTCTCTATAAAAGAGATTTTGATGGGAAATTGGTTTGTTAATTGTCGCATTATTCGACCAGACAAAATTCTTTTGATAACTGTGGTTCCAGTCCAGGTGAAGAGTGTCTGCGCCAAGATTTATACAGATGGGACAAAATCCCTAGGAGGAGTTTGAAAAAGTAGTTTTCCAGGTGATTCATCATATCTGAGGATATGTGGTTTTTGAAGGTGTGTGACATAGGGTGTGAGAGTTATAGACCAAAATGCATTTGCCTTGATTATAGCGCCCCCTGACCATGGACATATGTAATTTTTTTTAGCCTTAGGTATATCTGGACCAACCCTCTAAAGTTCACTGCTCTGCCGTGCATGGGTTAGCCTGCAACACCACTTTTATCAACAGAAAAATAATACAAATCTGAACAAAAACAGTGGGGTTCCTAGACCCTGTATGTCTGGAAAATGCATCTGCATGCATATGCGTCCCCCAGCCCCCTGGGCTTGGCCCCCTAATTAGAATACAAGAGTATTGCCCCTGGACAGGGGCAAGGTGCAAAAATAAACTATAATGTGCAATTCTTAATGATGATTCACCAAAAACAGGAGCAGGTTTAAGATGAAGGTCTATTAATCTTATAACTGAGCTGATTCGACCACATAAAATAGGTGTTAATAACTTCCTTTATCTATATTTGTTCAATAAATTACAAAATTCAACCCATCTCTGTTTGCAAATTCTGAAATGGGAAGTGAATGTGTCTGGAAAATGCAACATAATCTGACCCATGTTGTTACTGTATGATTAGATTACATACAGTGAGTGTTAACAACTTTATTTATCCGTATTTGTTGAGGCTGTCACCAACTTCAACCCCTCTCTGTTTGCATATTCTCAAACATGAAGTGAATGTGTCTGGAAAATTCAACATAATCTCCTTGACCCATAAGGACCCAGTGGGACATTTGTGGCACTTCTCAAAGACGTTTTTGTCTATATTTATCCATCCTGAAGTGGTTTATTGCTATTTATTGTAATATTCCATATTTTGTGTTTTTTTTTTCTGTGAAAATCATGTATTTTCCAACATTTTTTACAAATCATGTAGACGTTCATAAAAGTTTAGAGTAAAACTGAGGATTATAATATTAAAAACAGAGAAAAAAATAGAAGAAAAAAGTGACATTTTCAGCAAAATCTGTCATTAACTGAACATAAAACCCAGTGTGTCCATCCACTGTCATTGATCCAACTCCATGGGTTTTACTGATGAGTCAATGTTGTCAAAGATAAGTGTTTCCATGGTAACTACACAGCCTCTGAACGTCCAAATGAGTCATGCATATCTGACAACCATGAAAAGCTGAATAACTGCAATTTACACCAATTATTTACATGGATTAGTGGATCAACAGGAATTAAACAGTTTATATCGGTAAATGATTTTGGTAGATGGTGGATGTTTGGGTATTTATGGGTTAAAAAAAATAGAGAGAAAAGTTCATTTGGGAACTGACACCAAAGTAGTGCCTGGTATTTATGGGGTTAAAGATAATTGTTGAAACGTTGTGAGCCGTCGTATACAATTTCCAGTTGTGATCATTGCTACTGTTTAGTCCAATCGGTCGTTCCTGCAGAGATAGAAGGGTTGAAGTCTTGTGCATTTGGCCCAGTTTCCTGCTGCATTACCCTGCCAGTGGACAGAGAGCACTTTGTGTTCCTCCTTTAACTTGCAGGTCATCAGGAGGAAGGACACTTCCGCTTTGTTCCCTCTCAGCCTTTCACTGACTCCCTCCCTCCCTTGTTACAGTTTCCCTGCTTTTTGCACTCTATGGCAGAGCCTCGCCCTGTCTCACAGTAAAAATAGATTTCCCCACATGGCCGGCTCGTATGTGTGTTACTGTGTCTCTGCTTTGGGCACACTTCACGCTGGGGTGGGATGGGGTGAGGGGGGATTTAAAAAAAAAAAAAAAACGTTTTCTCTCGGTTTTACTGTGAAAAAAGTTTTGGCAAGTAAAATGAGGACAGTAATGAGGTGTCACCATGCAGTTATTTTAGTAAAAATAAGACACTGAATTGGCTTCTAATGTCAGTTTGACTGCTAATCCACATCTGGGCTCAGTGTCAACTTCACCTTAAGCTCTCTGATCCTCTGCACCTTGGTGAGGGCTGAGGCTTTATTTTTAACCTGTGTTTGTAGAGGAATCAGCCAGACAGCCAGACATACACCTGCTCAGGCTTGACAGGTGCTTCAATTTACCCTCAGACACATTTATTGCAGCTGTTTCCCCCCCAAAAAAAATGTATATAGCAGTTCATCTTGTATATGGAACCACCTCAGTGCTGCTCAGTGAGGAATGTGTTCTGTAGTGGTAAGCAAATAAGGCTTTGGATTTAACTGCTGCAAATAGTAGGTCAGCAGTCATTGTCGGCTTGTGAGGTTGAAATGTTGGGTTGAGAATCGAATTCAGCAAGTTTTTTTTAAAGTTGTGTCGCCATTGAAGCTGCTGAGTGGTTGTTGTTGCAGAGCCGTGGAGTAGCGTGTTATTGTTTCACATTGACCTCTCCACGCTCAGGCTCACGGAGTACAAGGCCTTATTGTTGAGACAACAAGACCTCGCTTACTTCGGTCTGTTTGACCAATTAAACACTGCAGTGGATGGGGAACACTTCCGCTTATTGTCCGCCCGCCGCACGGGAATCTCAAACGCACGCATGCAAACAAATACCTATTTGCATACGTTTACACGCCGCATTGGTTGAGAATATAAGAGCTTGGGCTCCTCCTTTTGGTGTTTCTTAACCCTTTATCGAGCAAGTGACTATTGTTGGTAATTTCCACATACATTATAAGATGGTGACAGTAGCAGTTACAGTAGTCCCTTTTACACAGCAGTTTTGTTTTGGGAATGTTTCACCTTCATTCTGGAATGATGTCTGTGTAAACAAAATGGTGGGATCATTTGGTCCCACCTTTATCACGGCTTTGTAACACTTCTGGAGGTAGTAACAGAGAGGTGATAAAAGTGGAATCATCAGAATCAGAATTGCCTTTATTCACCAAGAATACAAGGAATTTTATCCTGTTTTTTTGAGATTATGTACTCTGTATTATAACAACTACTAATAAACACAACTAAAACAGTTTGAATAAGTAAAATGTGTAAAAAAAACCAAAACAAAAATAAAAAAAAAACTTTGTACAAAATTAACATTTAAGTGACATTGTGCAATTTAAAAATAAATAAATTAATTAAAAAAAAAAAAAATTCTGGAACGCTGTGTAAAAGGAACACCTCTCATTCTGCAACCAAGGTGTGATGTTTTAATGATGGTGAACACCGTGCTGGAGAGACAGTGGGCGTATATGGAGGCACTGGCATGGATTCTGTGACTGTGTACTACCGGTTCTGCTGCGGCTTTGCACCACTGGTTCAACCGCGGCATAATGCCACAGCTGCATCACCGCCCTTTTGATTCTGGAACACAGGTCTGCTGTGTAAAAGTCCATCATGGTGGAAAAAGGGATCACCATCTCACCTTGTCTCTGGAATCTCGGTGTAAAAGTGGCTAATGAGGCAATTTCAGGTCCAATGTGGTCTACAGGGTCTGTGAGGTCCACTTGTGCATGAACAGTGAGTGTACCTGCTTTGTTAGGTACCATGAAGTAATGGTACTAATGTAAGTAGTGATGATGTGTATGTTGACAGGTGTCTGTATCAGCACTTATGTTGGTCTAGTGTTCTAAAAGTGATGTTCCTTTCATGTGTTTTTCTTGTATTTTTTTTTTTTCTTTTAATATTTACTTCTTGTATTTTTTTTTTGACCATTTATGGGTAAGGAACCAAATATGTTAATTTCTTTGACTTTGATTTTCTACATAATTGAAAATATTGAAAAAAATCACAAGTAATACAGTCTTGTTAGGTCCTTCAATAACAATGAAATGTTGAATGTCAGAGTATTTCTATGCATGCCCTCGAAAGGGTTAACCACTAAAGTAAGAGGGAAGGTCACTCATACAGAATATTCATGCATATATTCATGAATGCCAAATGAAAACAAAAATATCAGACTTTGCTGTTTTCAGCATTGTGCTGAGTTTGAAGCACTGTGCTGATTCTAGCTTTTCCTGCATTGCGTTGCAGTTTGTTATATAAGTGCTCACTTGTTTCTTTGAACTGACAGTTGAGGACAGGCTGATGGGAGCAGCGCTGTGTCCTGTAATGCTACAGTGGGCTGGTGTATCATTTCAGAGGAGACCTCATGTTATGTGAATTGGCACCTTCCAGTCTGATAATGGGCTGTCGGAGTCGCTGCTGACATTGAGATTAGCAGTGTTTCTCACAGTCCGGCTCAGTGGTTTTATGGTCGGTATATTGGTTTATTCTTTATGCAAAGTCTTAAAGATTAATCGGTTTGTGTTGAAAAGGCATCTGCTCTGTCCTATGTGGACGCTGCTTGTTTGCAGAGCAGATTAATTTGTTAGTAAAGTGTGATTAGTGTGAAAATCCTCCATCCCATATGGCTCGAGTCCATCTCATTGTTTGGTACGTGTAATTTAGAGGCAGGGCTAGGCGGTACAGCGGAAAATGTTACGCCCATAAATATTCTAATACTGGCCACACAGACATACTCTCATTACAATGATTTGTAAAAGTTCAATATGTGTGCATGCTCAAGTCAGGCGTGTGTTTGAGGCTGGTTTCTACTGCGAGCTCCTCTGTTGTTGATGCTAAGGAACTCCCTCTCTGAAATTGACAATAATGGCCTGTACAGAGGACTCAGTTCAGTTTTTCCACTATCATTATTGCATTCACTCATGAGCCCCTCAGTGCCTCTTCTGCTTCTCTACAGCAGTTGTATTCTAAACACTAGCTACTCTAATGTTGACAAAATACTGACTGCAACATAAATGTCACACAAACATATGAGCATGTGTAAATCTTGCCTATTGAGCTTTTAAGTTTAATGATTAATTTGTACTCATGAGTAAATGTTTAATAAACCAGATAGTTAATTGTGTTTTCAAGCTATTTTGTGAAGCTAGTTTTTTTTTTTTTTAACAGTGCCTGCTTTTTGGATTAAAGGTGAGGGGGTGGCTGTGGCTCAGGATTTGAATGGTAAATGGTTGGTACTTACCTGTAGAGTGCTTTTCCACACAGTAATGATGCCTAAAGCGCTTTACAATACAAGCCTCACATGCACCCATTCACATACACACACACACACACACTCATACACCAGTGGGAGGCTGCTACTATGCAAGGCGCTACCAGGCCTCGCTGGGAGCAATTTAGGGTTCAGTGTCTTGCCCAAGGACATTTCAACATATGAACAGTTGGAGGTGGGATTCAATCCGCTGACCCTTCGATCATTGGGCGACCCACTCTACCAACTGCACCACAGCTGCCCCAGCTGATTCAAAGCAGGTTATCCAATAACAGAAGGGTTGGTGGTTTGGTTCCTGCTCTGTCCTAGTCATGTGCTGTTGTGTCCTTGGGCAAGACACTTCATCCACCTTGCCTCCAGCATTCCTACTCACACTGGTGTATGAATGGATATGAGCGTTTGGCAGCCACGCCTCCGTCAGTCTGCTCCAGGGCAGCTGTGGATACAGATGTAGTTTACCACCACCTGAGTGTGAATGTGTGAGTGAATGAATAATGTAGAGGAATAAAAAAAATATCAATACAGCTATATATCATGATACTTTGACCTATATAATATCAATATTTCAATCCTTAATATTGATTTTTCTTTTTTGAAAAACAGAAATAATAATTTCTTTGCAACATTAGTTTAATTCACATAGTGTAAGTGACGAACTTGATGCATTTTATGTTTAATGCACTTTATGTTTTAATGCACTTTAAGAGATGCACTTTATGTTAAGTGTATGT
>JAPTGZ010000016.1:29736596-29748084 GCA_029814645.1 Fowleria isostigma | reverse complement strand
ACGGGGAGAACATGCAAACTCCACACAGAAAGGTCCCCTCGTGGAAGGTGCGGAAGTACATTTACTGAGTGAATATTGTATATTTCTTGCTAGAAATTTAATCAGAATGCATTTTTATTGCTGAAACCAACTCAAAAAATACTGTTTTTTGTTTTGTTTTGTTTTGTTTTTACAAAAAATGCAAAATGCCCACCATGTTTTTTGTTCTCATAGCTGGAATTTTGAAAGTCACGTGTCTCAGATGCAGGCCAATGGAAAAAAAAATAGAATATATCATAATTTTAAACACATTTTTTGAAATTCTATTCTTTTCCATTGGCCTGCATCCGAGTCACATGACTTTAAAGATTCTACCTGTGAGAGAAAAAACATATGGCAGACATTTCTCTGTATAAAATCTATATTTTGAGTTGGTTTCTACATAAAAATGCATTTTGATTACATTTCTAGCAAGAAATATATATATTTTATTTTCATAATATTCATTCAGTGAACATAATCACTCGTTTGCTTGTTGCGAAGTTTTATCAAATTGCAGGAAAATTGGGAAATTGTGAAACTGCAACATTATGGTTGCTATGGACACTGCTATCACCTAGCATAGCTGTGGTCCCAGATTTCTGCATAGGACCCCCAATAGAAAAGAATAATATATAAAAAAAAAAAAACCTGAACATTTTATAATTTTCAGGCCCTAGTTGTGAGACTAACATGTTTTGTACTATGGACAAACGAAGGTATTTCACATTTGGATATGTGACGGGGTTGTTTTAGAGTATTCGTTGCCTTGATCCCTAAATGTTGTATTTTTGTCCTATTAAAACTCCCCTACAGAACTAAAGAGACCTAACTTAATTGACTCCCACACTTTAAATATCTCCTTTTTTTTTTTTTCATAATCATCCTTTAACCTGTTTTCTGTCTCCGTCCTGCAGCTTGGCCACATCGAAGGTGATCCGATGAGGCGAGGAGCTTTCCCCGTCACATTTGTGCACTTCATCGCAGACTGAAGGATGAACGTAACCGTGTTGAGTTCGGTCTGGGACGCAGCGTCTTCCCATCGCCTCTGTTTCTGTTAGCCGAAAGCCAACGACAAACACAGCTAACAGTGTCATCATCATCATCATCATCATCATCATCATCATCATCAACTTTAGCAGCACCATCAGCGAACCACATCCACATCGTGACTTCACTTTGGCGTCGTCATGGCAACGGTCTCTTCCACAAAGTCCGGATGTCACTGTTTTTTTTGGCAGCCGTGCGCTCATACCATAGGACCATACGTGGTTTTAACGCTTGCTGTTGATGTCTCCGACTCTTAAGATTTAAAAGTGATGATTGAAGTGGACGACCTCTGGCGATGAATGCACTTTTTTTCCTCATCTTTGTCCTCGTTACAACATAACATTTGACACAATGAAGGTTATATGTACAGTATTCATTTCCTCCGTTCTCTGTTCCGCTGCATTGTACAGACAGTTAAAAGCGATTAGACGGCAACGTATTTAAACGTACTACTAAGTGTAAATGTGAACCTCGCCGCCGTGCTTACATTCCACCTCCGTGTCGAGCGTCTTCCTGCTTCTAGGTGCAACTGTTGAACTCTGTAGTGCAGCAGGCCTCCCGTGTGGAGCCAGACACTTCTTTAATGGTGCTAAGTTATACCTGGAATATGCTAGAAGCCGCCGCCCCCCCCGAGGGAGCGCTTCCCTGACCCCGTTTTTAAAGACAGACCGGTGTTGGAAAAAAGAAAATTGAGGGGGATGCTGCATGCAGAAAATAGCCCTCCACTCATGACACCTGGGAAATCACACTTTTTCATGTGTGTGTGTGAGCGCCGCAAATGAATCCAGTCATTCTACGAGTGTTTTGTCGTGTCTTAATTTCATCCACGTGCTCATTCTGCCAGTACGGTTTGAGCACGGAGGATATTAATTCACACAAAACTCCAGTTTTTCTCCCTCCTGTCTTATATTGTTTGAGGTCAAATGACGACACTGACTGAAGCCGCAGCAGCCAGTAATTACCTTTCGCTTCGTCTGACACTCGGGGCTGTTCCTGCCTGTCATCTGCCTTATTAGCTTTAGCAAAATAGCAAGTGTGTCTCGTTCACAGAGTAAGCTGAGGGTGAAAGAACAATAAAATATAAAAGGACATTACAAAAAAAAAAAAAAGAGCTTATGATAACATGAGGGAGGCAACTCTGTCTGTGACTTTAGTTTTGTCCTTTTAGATGGGTCGATATCTGGCTCAGCCCCCCCCCCAAAAAAAAAAAAAAATTGATACAAAATTGTATGAAATGATTATGATACCTTTGTATGTGCTTTATAAGATATTAAAAATGTAGGAAAATCTCACCCTGGCAAAGGGGTCATTTTCAGCATAGAATGTGCTGTATGTCAATTAATATTCAGGTTAGAAGGGTGAATTTAACCCGTAAAGACCTAGCACTACTTTTGTGTCAGTTCCTAAATGAAATTTTCTCTATATTTATCCTTTTTTAACCCATAAAGACCTAAACATCCACCATCTACCAATTTCATGTACTGCTTAATACCAGTTGATTCACTTATTCTATCAAGCTGTATAAATAATTGGTGTAAAATACAGTTATTCATCTTTTCATAGTCATCAGATTTGACCCATTTGGATGTTCAGAGGCTCTGTAGTTACCATGGAGACACCATCATCATCTACAACATTGATTCACCAGTAAAACTCCATGGAGTTGGATCAGTGACAGTGGATGGACACACTGGGTTTATGTTCAATTGTCTGAAAAAATCACTTTTTCTTCAGTTTTCTTTTTTTTTTTGGATAAAATAGTCCTCAATTTTACTCTAAACTTTTATGAACATCTGTATGATCAGTGAATTAAATGTTGGAAAATATCTGATTTTCAACAAAAAACAAAAAAACAAGCACAACATAAAAACATAAAGATAATATTACAATAGAGATAAACCACTTAAGGATGGTTAAATATAGAGAAAAAAATATTTGGGAAGTGCCACAGATGTCACACTGGGTCCTTATGGGTTAAATATGACTCCTAACTCTGAGCTGAATTAGCTTTTCCATCAGTCTTTGCGCCATCTTGAAACCCCTTTTCTAATTTCAGATTTGACTAGATTTTTGATATGTCATGCAGTCCCTCTACAGTGGATTATATATAAATAATTTACTTATTAGAACTTATTTGTCACATGAATCCACATCTCTGACTGAAAAGTATTTCAGATACAGCCCAAATTAGCTTCCATCCACCATCTTAAAAACGACCCCTTTCCCAGGGTCAGAAATGACTATATATTTTTTTTTAATGTCATAAAGTACATGTACAGTGATATTATATATAATTCAGAAACTTATAAGAACTTATCTGAAGCTTAAATCAGTGTCATGAGCTGAACGGTTCTACTACAGCCCAAATTAACATTTAGCGACCATCTTGAAAATGACCCCTTTGTCCAGATCAAGGTTATCCTAGATTATTAATATGCTATTAAGTAAATTTTAAGATACCATAATCAACTGAAGAACTTTTTGTATCAATTGTTTGGGGTTAGGTGCTTTTTTTAACCATATATTGACCCATCTATGAGGATGAAAGAACAATAAAATATAATAGAACGTTAAAAAAAAAAAAGAGCTTATAATAACAAGAGGGATGCAGCTCTGTCTGTGACTTTAGTTTCTTCCTTTTTGCCTTTGAGCACATTCACTCTTCCAGGCTGATTCTGTGTTCAACATTCACTCTATACAAGCAGCCATAGAGACTATGTAAACCTAATGTATCTGTACATCTCTGGGGTCCCATAATGTAGAAAGATGAGTTTTATCTATAGTGTTATGAAATAAATCTAAAACATTCAATGTAATTAACTTTGTTTTGGTTGCAGAGCAACTTTCTTTTGTTTATAAATACTGTATGTTGATATTGAGGCATTTAACAGGAAACCGGAGTCTTCTGTGGATTTGTGAACGACACAAAGAGAAGCATGTGAACTGAAGGTGATAAACACTCTTCACTCCGTTTAATATAAACTCACTGGAAACAGGAAGATTTATTAATCTATACGTGTACATAGATTTGGTTTGTTTGTTGATATTTAAATGTAAAGCGTTAACCTGGGCAGTAAATGTCTTTTAATGCACTGTGGTGATGAGCAGTTACAGATACAACCTCAGCTGGACTTATGTGTGTGTGTGTGTGTGCAGACATACACAATACACACACACACACACATCTGGGAAATAAACGTAATCCTTTCACATTAACTGTTAGAGGATCGCCGCATCCACTCTTAATTCTTGTGCAAGTAAATGGGAAAATGAAACTGGAATAATAAAATATGAAATACAACAGTACTATTGTGTTTTTCTTTTTTTCTAGGTGAAGTATGCTCATGTTTGCAGAGAAGAAAGCAACAACTAAACAAATATCTGCTTTTGTAAATGTGCTATCTGTGATTCCTTTCAAACTACATGTGGATTATGCATCAAGAGCGCCCTCTGGTGGATATTTTTAACAGCACTGCATGAGGTGGCACTAAAAAATACATGTAGTGAATCATACCAGTGTTATAATGAACTGATGTCGAGTTTAAGATTAGTTATATAACCAATAATTTTCTTAAATTCTCTTATTGGAGTTTATTTCTGGTTTGTTTCCTCCAATGTGAGAGTAACTGAATATCTTTTGGTTGAAGACCAAGTGATATTTTAGGCTTTAGAAATACTTTTATCACAACTCTTTGAAAACGTTCATTCATTCATTTTCTGAACCCGCTTTATCCTCACTAGGAATGAAATAGGAACATAATAATAGGTTAATGAAAAATTGATTGGTTTATTTTGAGCTT
Organism: Fowleria isostigma; assembly: GCA_029814645.1. NCBI lineage: Eukaryota > Metazoa > Chordata > Actinopteri > Kurtiformes > Apogonidae > Fowleria > Fowleria isostigma. The sequence goes on along the minus strand of JAPTGZ010000016.1, from coordinate 29,743,216 downwards.
GTGCACTCTATGTATAGTGTTGTTTCAATTCACAATAAGACATAAATATAACATTCACATATATACATAAATATGTACAATAATTTGATATTAACATACATCCCTTGTAGCCCGAAAGTACGGTGGCCCAGAGGGGCAATAGCCCAAAAACGATCCTCTACAAGATAAAAAAAAACAAAACTCATTTCAGTAAAAGAAAAATGTACCCCTTAAATAAGAATAAACTTGAAAGGAAAAAACCCCAACTTGTAATAAAAATAAATTTGTGCAAAAAAATTAACTTGTAAGGTGATTTTTTTTTTTTTAATTAAATCTCAATAGACTTGTAAAAGTCTTTATTTGAATTATTTTTTAAAAATAATAAAAGTCAAATTTATTTCTTTGTACAAATCTATTTAAATTTTTTTGGGATATTGTTTCATACAGGTTCTCATTTAAGGGGTACATTTATTTATCAGATACTTTTTAAATAAATCACAATATTTTTTTTGGCCTGTTGCTCCTTTGGGCCACTGCAAAAAGGGAGAACAAGTAAAACTTATTGACTCCCACCCCTATTTTTAAACTTGTATGGTTGCAATTATATCGGAGAAATTAGCTGTAAACATGGATTAGTACATTATGTCAATGAATAAAGTAAAAAAAATAATAGAAAAAAACAAAACACTAAATGTCCTTAAAAGCCCTTCATCTATATTGTTTTAAGTCTATTTCCTTCTATTTTGATTTAAACTGCTGTATATTTTTGGAGCGTTGCTTTAGTTCCACAGCCGGACCCCACACACATCACCCTGACCTTAAAGTTACCACACCCTGTCAAGTTGTAACCCCAAAAATTAGAGGGAAATGTAAACATATTGAGTAAACCGCTGCAAAAAACTCCAAATATTAAAAAAAATCAACAAATAAATGCAAAAACAAGACAAAGCAAAATGCAAATGACACTTTATTAAGAAATATAATTACCGTTATAAACTCCTCCATTCGAGATTGTACCAGATTGTTCCGTTTCAACATGGTATTATTACTGTTATCTAGTACAGGCTATAGTAATGTTAGTACCACAACTGTAAAGCCACGACTAGATTATCAGGCTTTATTTGAGACTAAAATGACCACAAAACACATCAAGCTTTTGGTACCAACAAACTTGTAACATGCAAAAAAAAGAAATATTAAAAATAAAGTTAAAACAATCATAACAAAAAGGTCCAAAAAATAACAAACACAGATTCCTCCGGCAGAATATGAGGCACAGTTAAAGCATCTATGTAACGTACCTTTGAGGCAAAAAGTACCAATACTGCATAAAAAAACACACAAAAACTAAAAATGGACATCAGAGATTTTCAACATTCGACCTCCACTGACGATCATCTCCCATTTCTTTCAACTCCGCTGTATTTTTTGTACCATAATTTACATTAAATAATATAAAGTTACATTAATTCCCTGTACTGTCATGAAAAGGCACCCATTTCTGTCCTTTTTTTCCCCCAAATTTTCCCTTCTCTTAATTCTTGCTTTATGAGGGAGGGATACGATTCTAGGAAAAGATTCAGGTCAATTCACAGTTTCTGAGGGGATTGTTCCAAACGCATGTAAAGGGTTTATATAAATACATATTTGGGTGATTCTCTTTTTTGCAGCAATATTCATGTCCTCCTGTTTTTCATTTGCCCTGATTTTTTCTAAAAATATTTACAACAAAATAATTTAATTATGTGTTTAAGTGTTTGCCATTATTTAAACATAAATTAAATATATTTCAAATTTTATAATTTATACACCTTTTTGGAGACGCACATGCTCAATTTCATGTGTCCCACAGTGCCACGTCATCGACTTCCTCCAGAAGTATAAGTCCTAAAATTATAAAACTTTTTTCCTTTAATAATTTGATCGACTAAACTAAACTTTATTTTATGATTCAATTGAATCTGGTGAAAATGTATTTATTATTTAATATTTTCTTTATGTTATACATTCCCAAGTAATAAGTTTCCACCCTGTTAGAATGTGCTTGATTGCCTTAAAAAAAATTAATAAATACATTTTAAAAATCCAAAAAAGCCATTTACAGGAAGTGACATCATTTGTTTTTGGTGGGAATTTAACTGGAAACTGAGATAAAGCTTTAACTGTCACTCACACCTTAGTTTATTTTTATGTTAAACATGTTACAAATGTATGTGTAACTCTTAAAGTTCCACCCTGTTATGTTTAATTATGGGAAATAATAATTCAGTAGAATTTTTGAAAATCATATTACATTTAATTCTTAACTCTTTCCCCCTTGGACACCTACAAAGGGGCAACCCATATATATGTTATTAGGGAATATTTTGTTTTTCCAGAGTGTTGTTTCTTTTTTCAGTTGCTATAAGTGTGACTACTTCAGCAAGCTTAAGGAACAACCAGTGAAAAGGTATCATTATTATAATTACATAATTATTATTATTATTTTTTTATATAAAAAAATTAATAAAAATAAAACCAAAACATTTAATTAAAAATTAAAAAACAAGTAAAATTAAAATACAATAAAAAAAACAAAATAGTAACCAAATAAATAAAGAAAGACAAAATAAAGAAATGAAGAAAATAATAATTAAAAAAATTTAAAATAAAGAAAAAAAATGATATAAAAAAAAAAAGAAAATGTATTCTTTAATCCTATTGGTTGACCTAAAATGGGTGGTATTCACCTCCACCTATCACAGCATCTGTTCATTTGAAAAAACTGAACCTGTTATAATGGTCGCCACATTAAGTATTAATGAAATAAAGGAGGTGCCAAAACTCGTCTTTAAGGGGTTGTCAAATGTTGTCTTTATGGGGGAAAGAGTTAAAGTAGGACGCCCATGGAGGGAGCGGAGACACAAGTCCTTTGTTGGTATGCCTGTTGGTATGTCTGACGTCCACACATGGGACTACGTCCTCTCAGCCTATGAGATCCATGGTTACATGGATGAATGAAACAAAACAAAGCAATCAAAGTCAAAGTTATGTTTACAAATCTGTTCGTATTATTAATTATTATTGTTTGTATGTATGTCCTTATTTGTTGTGCTTATTTGTCATCTGTAGTAAAGAGTTAATTTTTGCATATTTTAGTCATTTTAGTAGTACTTTAATAGTATGTGCTTGTTTGATAATTTATCTTCTACCTTTTTGCACGTGCCTACAGTTTTCAGAATTTTGTGTAAGATTATTAGACTCTCTTTTTTTGCACTGTGTTTTTGCTGCTAAACATAACGGAGCTGCTAAACTAATTTTTATTGTTCCTGTAACAGTGACAATGGATATCTATTCTATTCTATTCTATTCTATTCTATTCTATTCTATTCTATTCTATTCTATTCTATTTCAACACATTATCATTTCTTTCTTTTTTAGCTTTTTTGTTGTTGTTTGTTTTCTTAAGTGTTCTAAATGCTGTCAAAGCTTACTTTAATGATGACTACTTTTTAGTAACCTCTCTTAAATATAATTAATTAAAATTTGAGGACTTTTGTAAAGTAGGTAAGTAAGAGAGTGCTACGAATTGTGTCTCCATTAAAAATACACAGTATTACATAAATCCTTAGTAAAAAAAATGCTTCTAATAATGTTGATCTGCACCATAACAGTGCATTTAACTGTACCACAAATTTTGTCAGATCATTCAAAGTATAATAAAATACAAGACAAAATGAAGGAAAGATGAGAGGACAAACAACCTGGTATATCAGTTTACCAATATTTGCAATAAATAATTTAATTTACACATGACTGTTCAAGATAAAAATCAGCAAATGAAACCTTTTCTCATGGAACGATGGCAACAACTGCAAGTAATCAATGTGTGTTTACAGAGACGAAAAACATGTCTGTTGATTCAGCAGAAACAGATTTATATTACAAAATCTGTGAATTTTGAAATAGAAAGGAAGGAAAACAGATTGCTGCACAGACAGAAATAAGGAAGTAGAGAATGTAGAAAACATGATGCACAGTTGTGTTCTGAAATTCCTCACCCAGATTTCAAGGTAAGAACAACGTTAGCATTTCATTGTAGTATTTTTCAACCTCTTTATTCTAAATAAAGTCAAATGATAGTTAATAGTTTTTAATTGATGTCATTATTATTAAGTCTGAGCTCTATATCTATTTGTCTTTTAATTAGATGAAGTTCTTGATTCTTTTTCTGATGGTGACAGCATGTGCTGCGGGTCCTCAAGGTAATGAATAGATTGTTTTTCTATCAAAACCAAAACAAATGTATCAACTGTGTTGCATGTACAAAGTTTGTAGTGTTTGCTGCCTTTTACTGGCTTTTAAATGTAAATCTACTTCTCTCCTTTTCAGTGGGTTTAATACGAGATTTTGCAATAGTTAAGCAACAAACTGCATATGATTTAAATTAAAGGATTTTGCATAACTTTCAAAATGTAAAATGCTATTGAGTCTGTTGAAGGGTAACTTAGTTTTCGTCTTAAATCTAATTCTATTTTTTATTTACATCCCACTTTTAATATATGTCAAAGGGTTGTGTTGTCATTTAACAGAAACGTCTGGACTTCCTCTGAGGCTCAAACTTTCATAAATATTGAAAATATGACTTTAAAAACTAATCAGTGCTACACACAGTTAGATTTTATCTCAAGCATGCATTTGTAAACAGAATTACATAAAAATAATATTATTTCATCACTTTGTTCACTTTGTATGCACACATTTCCTGTTCTGATTTTCCATGTCTCTCTATGTGTCTTTTAAGATCTATCTGGTAAAATGTTCATCTTCCCACAACAAAGTACCACAACTTATGTGAAGCTGAACGCAACAATAGAAAGTGTCGGTGCTGTAACCGTCTGCCACAGGTATCATTACATGGGCAAGAGTCATTCAAAACCCCTCCATCATGGTTTGTGATATATATACTCTTACATGGTTGGGTTTTTTTTTAACACTTACAGATCCTTCACTGACCTGAAAAGAGACCACGCTCTTTTCTCACTGTCTACTCCAAATGCTTTCAATGATTTCCTGATTTTTTATGACAACACCAATCGTGAGATGGAGCCCCATGTCAGGCATGGTAAGTCTGAGTATGGAGGACTGGACTACAAACTCAATGTGTGGCACTCTATTTGCACTACATGGGACTCTCAGAGTGGACTGATTCAGCTGTGGTTTAACGGGATGCCTTTGGCAAAGAAATACGTCAGCTCTGGATCAAACATCGTTGGACGTCCCATAATTATCTTAGGACAGGTACAGTCGTGTTATTTTCTATCATACTCAATGCTCACTGATGGCTTGTACTAAAATTGTTGTCTCTATTCTTGATTAATATTCATGTAAAATATAACTCTAATCTCTTTGTCATTACAGGAGCAGGATTCCCATGGTGGAAAGTTTGACATTAATCAGTGTTTTGTCGGTATGATGACAGATGTCCACATGTGGGACTATGTCCTCTCAGCCTGTGAAATCCAAAAGTACGTGAATGAGCTAAACTTCACCCCAGGCAATGTGCTCAACTGGGGGGCACTGGATTTCCAGATTATAAACAGAGTGCTGATAGAGAGTAAACAAACGACCTGTCCTTAAACTTTTGAACAAAATCATTGACATTGTACAAATTCAAATTAAACCGATGGAGCTTCATCCAATCACGACACACTCGATGTTAGTCCGTCACATGGGCCGTGCTATCAGACTTTGTTCCCTGACTCAGTTCTGTTGTGTGGTCCTAGTTTAACTCCTCTCTTCACTTCTTCAACTCCACCCATCTCCGCCGGTGTCTATGCTCTATGCTCTTTTCTCAATAACAGTAACTCCTAATTTCTACCATCGCCTCAATGGTCATCCTCCTGCCGGTGTCAAAGTGCCAATTCTATTTCTTGTTCTTGACATTTTCATATACATATAAACAAACTTCCTCTGTTTCTCTTCATTCCACTTTAAACCTCTTCTGATTGAAACTTGTCTACAATAAATGGTCTAAATTTTGGTCTTGTCTGTAATGTTGCTCCACAAGTGGCTGAACTATGCTTGAGTGAACTTCATTTTGTGTTTGGTCACCTGGTCACATTGCTTATGGAAATGACATAATATCTTTTTTTACAGTTTTTATTCAGTTTCTTTATGAATCTGTCATAAAATAAAATTAAGTGAAAGCCTGTCGTGACTTTGTCCACAGTACTTTTAATGTGTCATTTTGTGTCACTACAAGATTCATCTCATAGGTAATAATGTAAGTCTTACTCATTGAAGTTGTTTTAAACATATGTCCATACGGCCGGTGGGATGTGATGCTCATTTTTTGTGTGCATGTGGCTTAAAAAAATCTAGTGTATTATAAATAAGTTGTAAATTGAAAACTCAAATTACTTGCATATGCATGTCATCTTTGACTAAATCTAGACTAGAATTTATTTAATTCAATTTAAGTGAATATATGGAACATACATGTACAAGTTTAAATTAAAAGTAAGTAATTTAATTACCCTATGAACTAGTAAATGGTGGTGGCACGGTGGTGTAGTGGTTCGCGCCTCACAGCAAGAAGGTCCTGGGTTCGATCCCAGCACCATCCATGGTGGGACCTTTCTGTGTGGAGTTTGCATGTT
>JAPTGZ010000016.1:29334007-29344715 GCA_029814645.1 Fowleria isostigma | reverse complement strand
GCAGGGGGCCCCCAACTCAGGTTCGCTCAGGGGCCACATTTAGCCCAGTTTGAGCTCAAGTGGGCCAGACCAGTAAAATAATGACATGATAGTGTATAAATACTGACTACTCCAAGGTTTTCCTCTTTGTTTTAGTACCAAAAAAAACCTTAATTAAATTATAAAAATATTTACATTTTACAAAAAACATGTGTATAGCCTGATTTTTTAAAAAATTGTATTAGAATAATTAGTGCAATTTTGTTAATATTATACTTTGTTAGAGGTGATAATGTTACGACGACGCATACTGTTACCAAAAAATGTTATAAAAAGTCATAATGTTATAACAGGTCAATAATGATAGAAAAGATAAATTATTGACTCGCTTATAATGTTATAAAATTAATACATTAACCCATAAGGACCCAGTGTCACATATGTGTCACTTCCCAAATGAATTTTTCCTCTATATTTAATAATCCATAAGTGCTTTATCACCATTTATTCTAATATTATCTTCTGTATTTGTGTTTCATTCAGTGAAAATCAGGTATTTTTTGACATTAATTCACTAATAATGTGAATGTTCACAAAAGTTTAGAGTAAAATTGAGGATTATTTTATCAAAAACAGAGAAAACTGAAGAAAAAGTGACTTTTTACAGTTAAATCTATCATTAACTGATCATAACCCCAGTGTGTCCATCCACTGTCATTGATCCAACTCTGTGGGTTTTACGGGTGAATCAATGTTGTAGAAGATGACGGTGTTTCCATGGTTACTCTGGAGCCTCTGAACGTCCAATATCTGATGGCCATGAAAAGATGAATAACTATTTTACACCAATTATTGACATGTATTAGTGGATCAATAGGGATTAAACAGTGTATATCAGTACATGATTTTGGTCGATGGTGGATGTTTGGGTATTTATGGTTAAAAAAGATTAAATATAGAGAAAATTTCATTTGGGGACTTACACAAAAGTAGTGCTGGGTATTTATGGGTTAAGATTTATTTTTTTCCTATTTAATAATGTAACAGCTGATACGAAATGTTCTGCGCAAAAAGTTGTTCTAAATAAAGCAAGTTCAGAAAATGAATGAATGAATGAATAAATGAATGAATGAATGAATGAAAGAATGAAGCTGTTATATATGCGATCAGCATTTTGTAACATTATTGACAGTTATGTAACATTTGTTTTATTGTGAATACAGGGAATTTACACTGGAATATTTACATTAACAAAAAGAAAATGTGGAGTTGTGAGTATTTATCAGTTATCGTGACAGTATTTTACTGATCTGTCCCACTTGAAATTGAATTGGTCTGTACATGGAACCTGAATTAAAATGATTTTTAACATCTTTAGTGTGATTTTTGCATTTCACAGATGCATCCCATGGGCTGGATTCAACATTTTGGCGGGCTGCATTTGGCCCCCGGGCCACATGTTTGAGACCCCTGAACTACAGAATCAAGGGTTTTCTTTACGGCAGAGGTGTCAAACTCATTTTATTCAGGGGCCACATTCAGCTAAATCTGATCTGCAGTGGGCCGGACCAGTGAAATAATAACATAATAATATAGAAATAATGTCAATCCAAACTTTTGTCTATGTGTTCATCTACAAAATATCCTTTCAAACAATGTGAAAAACATGAATAAACTGAAAAAAGTATAATTTTAGCAATATGTTAAGTCTTGAGTTTTTCATTTACATGTTTTTATCATTTACAGTGGATCTACAAATACACAAATACAAAAATACACAAAACATTTAGTAAAAGGCAGAATATTGTTAAGGTTATTCACATTTTTTGGCAAAATGATGCATTGTTTTAGTGTAAATACACAAAAAAATTTGCATTTACACAGAGGAAAAATCTGGAGTTGTGATTATTTTTAGGTTATCATGATAGTATCTGACTGATCTGACCCACTTGAGGTTGGATTGGTCTGAACGTGGAACCTGAAAATGACTGTTATTATCTTAGTATAATTTTAGTATTTCACAAATTCATCTTAAGGGCCGGACTAGACTCTTTGGCGGGCCGGATTTGGCCCCTGGGCCGCATGTTTGACATCTGTGCTTTACGGGATGACTTTCCAATCCTCCTCCTATCTTATGTAAAACGTCTTTAAAAGCATCCGGGATTCAATCATCACAAAGCACAAACAGGCTTTTATGAGCCCAGGAAAAGTCCACTGTTTTTTTTTTGCAGGATTCTTCTAGAACATATGATGATCTTCAAGAATATGACACGTGGCTGTAGATGAAACAACCGACAGTTTATCTTCAACATACACAGCACGTACACGTAAACGCAGCTGCATCAAAAACAGAAAAAGGAAAACACCGACCAGGGCTGCGTTATGAGAGGACAGCGTAAATACTTCAACATGACTTATATTTTTAGATGATGTGAAAGTGGAGTTGCTATGGTTTCACAGCGAAAGCAAAAAAAGTCAAAAGCTTTTAGACTGTTTAAAAATGGGCCTGGCACTTAACTATAGTTCTCACAGTAAACAACCAGTCCAACACCAACAATGAATTTATGCTCCAGTCTGACATATTTAGACACGTTTGAGCCAATATAATCAAACAAACGTAAGAATTTGAGAGAGAATAAAACTCACTAGATGTGTTTGTATCCAGATGTTTTTGGTCACATTTTATATTTACACATTAAAATGCCAAAAAGGAGAAAAAAAACCCCAGATTTATACTCTTAGAAATCTACTCTCTTAAAAAACTACTTAGAAATCAATGTCTTGATAGATGGTAATTGTGAATAAGTACAATTTGTCTGTCATATTGTGCATCTGTATAAGTGTGCACTATGTAATGCTTGAGCTGTTAGCTTAACATTGACCTGTTAGCTATTAGCTTACTGCCCGAAAACAAAATATATACATGAACTAACACCAGTGTCCAGAGTCTGACACTTTTAGCTAACATATTCTTACTTTTTTGACATAACTACCAATAAAAATTATTGTGTAATGTTAGCTTCTAACCTACTAATGCTACCTTTAAGCTAAGAGCAAACAGGCTAAATGTATACTGTAACATTTATTGATCAGAGTGTCTAGATTTGGACACTTTTTAGTCATTCTTTTAATTTTTAAAATTAAACCCTTAAAGGACATTATCTTTTAGAACTGAAAACTATTGTTTTCCCTCTCTACTTCTGTATTCTTTAGTTTACTGATAACAAATGGTACCACCATTAGCTAACAGCTAAAGGCCTTAGACACATTTTAGCTAACATTCTGCTCATTTTTTCACTTAAATACTGAAAAACTCATGGTTGTATGATGTTTACGGTTCATAGGTGGCTATAAGCTTGTTCTAACTATATATTTTGTTGACCCATGTACATCATATTTTCTTAAACCACTTTTGATGATACAGTGTTATTATGAATATTTTAGCAGCTGTTCTTTACACCTTGGACTTCACAATGGATGAATATAAATAAGAGGAGCCCTTTAATCCAGATTTTTCCTTAGTTTTATCTCTGTGTCTATAAACACTCATGTTCTCTACAGTCATTTTATTATTCTGTCCATGAAAGTTTCATTGGACTAAACGTCGTTTCCATGACGACATACCTGATTGGCTGCGTGGGGTCACTCCTCGCCATTTTCTGCTCGATGGGAATCTGCTCCCATTTGAAGTGGAGACTCCAGTCGAACCCTGGCAAGAAAAGAAAAGACGCAGTGGGTTTAGTTTGGGTAGACTTCTGACAAAACTACTCGTCAGATTCTTTTGAAATTTGTTTGTTAACAGTTTTGAGATTTTTCTGAAATATCACAGTGCCTTTACTTACGATTAGTCATATTTTAATGGCTTATAAGACGTAAGTGGTTACAGATATCAGTACAGTTCCTATTGATCACTGATAGGAAGTCATATATGGGCTTACTTTTGGGTCCATGACCTTTGACGGGTGACCTTGACGGGTCAACTGCTAGGTTATCAATGTCTACATTTAAACAGTCTTCTTTTCCAAAACTATTGATCAGATTCATTTCAAAACTTATATATATCCTCCTTCCAACAATGTCTACAAACTTTGTTCACAGTTTTGAGAAATTTAGCTTTATGAACTTTTGATGAAGTTTTGAAATTAATTAAAGTTTTATTATTATATTAACCTTCACTTTTATGTCTAATGGTCCATATTTTGATGGTTTATAACATGTAAATTATTACAGATATGAATATAGTTCCTATTGATCGCTGATAGAAGTCACATATGGACACTCCTGCATCCAGACCATGGAACTCTAACGTAGAACAGAACTACTTCAACTTGTCATTGATCCTTGATAGAACATGTTCCTATTATGTCCATTTCCTGTTGAAGGAAAGGCCTCTCTTTTTGTTTGTATTTCCTGAACTATTAGTGGAGCAAGTAAGTGAAACAATTGTTCACCTGGTGATTCAAGCACTTTCACTTTCAAAGCAAATACTGCTGGCCATGCAAAAATTCAACAAGGCGGCCATTTTTCAACATGGCCGACACTTCTGACTGAGCCTTACTGCTATGGACCAGATAACTGGAAGAAAGGAAGACATAAATACAATCCAACTCAGTTTTTTTTTTTTTTTTTTTTTCCACTAACACGGTAAGTGAAGGTGATTTTGTTCAAAGGAATTGTATATTAGAATTTAACTAAGATGGCATACAAGATGACCACCTTTAAAGACCAAATTTATGGTATTTTGGCTATAAATAGAGGTAGACAAAGGATTTTTTCATCCAATCCTACACTTTTAGGGTCAAAGAATTAGAAAAAAAATGTTCAAAATGGAAATGTCCAGTAGTAGTTTCATGTTCAGTAGTTGCTTTGAAACAATTGAAATTAATGACAGCCATCTTGGTTTCCATCTTAAAATTCCATTTATGGACCTATGACAATAATTAAAAGAGTGCTTCTCATTAATCTGGTTTGCAAGAAACGTTTTTTCTCGCAAAAATGTTCGCCAGGTATTAATGAAAAAAATAATTTAAGCAATATGTGGTCAGGAATGGCAGCCATCTTGAAAAATGGCCACCATCTTGGATTTTTGCATGGCCAGTGGTATTTCTGAAAAGTGTGGACCTTGAAGGGTACATGTACCAAATTTCATGCTTCCATCACAAAGTGAACGATTCTTCTGAAATATGCAATTAGCTGCTGCACTATATGCATATTCCAAAGTACAGCAGGTTTTAATGTGACGTCATGCAGACATGTTTGTAAACCGGGGCTCTTCCCATGTGGGATATAAGCTGTTACGTGACATGATTCGCGTGTTATGTCCTGACCTCCTCTCAGATCGGCAGATGCAGCCAAGTAGGCGAAGTTATCCAGGCTGATGACGTCGATGATGGGGCTCACCACCCTCGTATGGTCCTGCATGGGAAGACCAGCACAGACAGACACATTATCACTGAGGCACATGTCATTTACCTTTCAGTCTGAACACTTTAATCTAATTCTATTCTGTCTGCAAATAGCGTTTAACATTGGGTTACAAATACAAGGACACGCACTGCACCCACTTAGACACTAATGGACTGTGTACTTCAAAATAATCGGGATGGAGCTGCAGTTAATAGAGATGAAATACATGAAGGGAAAAGCACATCTGTGCCACAAAATAACCACAGTACACCTTTTAGAACTTCAAAGATACAAAAGAGACAAAAATATTAACAGCAAGTAAAAATCCCTTTCATTTTATAAAGTGTTTTGGTTAAATAGGACCTGAATTTACAGAAAACTAGGATCAATGTCCCTGTATGTCAGCGTCATCTTCTATCAAGAATAAATAAAAACTTTAATTGGTGAGGTTGTCAGGCTCTGTCTCTATGTAAGAGATCAATCAGGAGGTCAATTCAATTCAATTTTATTTATATAGCCCTGTATCACAACAAGGTTGCCTCACAGGGCTTCATAGAATTTAAGCAAACAAACAGTCAATCTAATAATAGAAGTGGGCGGGGTTTTCACTGAAGGAGAACTGAACTAATTCAATCAAAGTCCATACATGACTTCTACCAGTGATCAATAGGAGCTAGATTTATATCTGTAACCATTTACATGTAGTAAACCATCAAAATATGGACCACCTATATTATAAAAGCCAAGTGGTGTCTGTGTGCATGTGTGTGTATCCTTGAAGTCACACTAAATCCATACAGAGATGACTGCTGCAGTTTGTCATACTTATGTGTTTTTGGTCAATGAACAGACTAGCAAAAACTGCAAATTGATAGGACCAAAATTTTGGGAGATATTAGTAAATTTGGAATACAATAGCCTTACAATCAGGTTGCCGTGGCCAAAACACTTTGGCGGTGACTGCTGGACAAATGTGGTACAGCATGCATGAATACACAACAGCATAAAAACTACACATGTAAAACCTATGGATCCACACGGGTCAACACACCTGTTATAAGTAAAGGCGCATTTTAAATATTTTTTAAAAAAAATTTAAAAAATTAAAAATCTAAATTTCTTAAAATTGTGACAAACCTTGTAGACATTATCCCAGGGCAGAGACATAAAATATTTGAAATAAATCTGACCAGTAGTTTTGGAGAAGAAGATTGTTGAAATTTAGGCAATGGTGACCTTGGTTTTACCTGTCAATGTCAGTGAAGGTCAAAGGTCATGGAGCCTATGAAAGTCCCTATATGATTTCCATCTGTGATCAATAAGAACTAGATTTATATCTATACCCATTGTTGGGAAATATATCCTTTTTCATTCAAAATCATATCCTTTTTGATCAGAATCTAGTTTTATAATAATAATGAATCATATTATAATTTATCCCACAAGAAGAATCAGTGTTTTATACTCAGAAGCTATCAGTGTTAATTCTAGTGAACGATCATTAAAGCTGTGTTCCCAGAATGAACGACCTTCAACCTGCTCCATGTTAAAACAATAAACTGTTGCATTAAAATGTATTTGTAACTGAGAAGTTACTGTCTGTCAGATAAGTCGTGAACTAGCAAGTCCTCCCTTATCCTTTGGTTTCTGTTCTATGTTTGTGTATTTGCTCTTTTATCACAGTTGCATAGTTTCAGTGGATGACAACAGATCATGGGGTACATGTGTGGGCCTGGCATTAAGGAGGAGTCAACAACGAGGTCCAATCGGACCCCGATACACCAACCAGACTCTACCTACATTTTGTTAGTTCACCTTCTGTCTAGATATAAAAAATACCAGGTGGAGGGAAAAGTAGGCGTGGCTAGACTTCGTACCCTAGCAGTAATCTGTTGTGGTTAGGAGTCAGATTAAGATCCACCCGGAGCTCTGTAAATTGTTTTCTCATTAAGTGATAATAAATGTGAATCAACTGAGACCGAATCCACCTCCTGTGCTGTTTGATCCATCGGACACGTTACTGTTATAAACCATAAAATTATAAGGAAATAAGTAAATGTTTGGGACAGATTTTGCGAAATTCTGTCAAACTATAACGGAGACATCAGACTGTAAAGATCATTCAGACACTGTGGATGCGTCTAAAACCCAGACTGTACTGAGAGTATCTTATTAGGTGAAGTCCAGAACCCTACAAAGATCTGAACTAATTAAAAAACCAGTAGAACGTCTTGTTTTTGTACAAGTTTTGCCCTTTTTGCTCTGACTCTGATGTAAACCATGAATGCAGCCGAGTGTGATTCATCCAGACGCTCAGATTTGGACCTGAATTCATGACAGACGACCTTTGACCTGTTAAACAACGTCCTGCTGCAGTGACCTGAAGCTCAGATCAAACCCGGCGCAGATCCGATAGCGTGAGTGTTGGTTTGCATCTGTGTGCCAACTCTGTTTGCCCAACGGCCCGGGGACAATCCAAACGACTGTTTCCAATCAGACCATCCCAGAATGAACCCGATGGGAGCTGGCGTCAAACGCACAGCGATGCCCTCTGGGCCACGCACATCCACCGCCGCTTAATGAGTCTGTGTGGATCCCACTGATCATCAATATCCATGCACCGTCTGCTCTGATCCGCTTCAACAGAACCCACGCAGCCGATCCAAGCAGGTCTGACCAGACATTCAACGCAAAACGAAATACTTCTACAACCTACCAAAAAGAGAAAACACAAACGCAAAAGAGAAAACGCAACAACAAGCTGGTTTTATACTCGTGTCTACCTCTGCGTCATGTAGGTAAACTGTATCTGACGCCGCCACGGTACGCTCTCACACTCCAGCGTACTGTGGCGGTGACTTTGATGAAGTGTTGTAGTTTTCCTCCAAGGCTGAAGGTGTCAGTAGTGGTGGTATGGGCTGGTTTTAAAGCTGAAACTCCACTCTGTGGTGTTGTTGCCATGGTTTCCATATCTTCTGGTCGGCATTTCCTGGTTTATTATCGGCCAATGGAGCGGTGTCTTCAAGAGTTCGTAGAGGTCAATAAATACAGTTGTATTAAAGAAATTACAGCGTAAACGACGGAGAAAGAGGCAACGATGGACCCTGGACCGATGAACGGAAATAGGTTAAGAATACCAAAATGTGATCATTATTGATTATATTAACCAAATAAAGGCACACAAATCATCCATCACAGACCACTGCAGAGGAGACAATCACATCATGGACTGAGACAAGGAGAGAATCATCACCATGGTAACAACGAATTCAACAGATGACTAAAAAGGACATCCGGATCAGGACGCATGACAGCAACACCATCAACAGAAACCAGGGGGTGTACACATACATGTACACGTACACATATATGTACACATACACATACACATACAATAAAATGTTTATTTTGTCACTAGTTTGAGCACATACACAATGTACAGTACACACACTAACTGTCCTCTGCTTTTAGCCCATCACTAGATGTGCATCAGACAGACAGCATACTAGGAGCAGTGGGCTAGCCTTATCAGGCACCTGGGAGCAAATGGTGGTGGTGGTGGGGGGTTAAGTGCCTTGCTCAAGGGCACATCAGCCAATAATTGTCTGCCAGTCCAGGGGATCAAACTGGTGATCCTTCGGTCACTAGCCGATTCTCCAGACGACTTTTAAGCCATCAGAGCCATGGCTGCCCCCCAATACACGAACGTACACATACATGTACACGTACATGTATACGCTCATGTACATGTACACGTACACGTACACGTACACGTACACGTACACGTACACGTACATGCTCCCTCACACCAGGGACACTATCCTGCACTGGCCGCCTGTGTCTGCCCCCCCCCCGCTGCCGGTTTAGGAACCACTGGTTTATTTGCTTCGAAATGTAAATTCAAAATTCCGTGTATGGAGGAATATTCTCTAATCCATTACTGTGAGGTATATTTGGTCGTTAGATGATGAATATGTATCTTTGATGGTCAAGCTGAACAAAAACTGCAAAATATAATAAAATAAATAAATAAATCTCCCTGGAAATGCCGTCCTATTTCTATATTACATTATCACATTATCAGCTGCAATTATTACATTTTCAAAACATTTTTTTTATGCTAGGCCGGTAAATGATGAATCAATTTAACAGATTCCTTTACTGTCATTGTAGATAAAAATACAACAAAATTATAATGTAATTGTAATACAGTAATGTAATAACAGCTAGTAATAGAATACCATATTATATTATTGCTAAGTTATTAAGTGTTGGTTTTAGGAAAAACACAGACCTGATATGTTATAAAATATACATGTTATAATAAATACTAGACAGTGGTGGGTGGAGCTACATGTAGACGATGCGTTTACAGCCCCAACCGTTTATCAAGAAGTCAGGATTATGTTCAATTATGTTCAATTAAATGTGAGAGCATGAATCATCACATATGACACTGAAAACACTATAACAGAGCATGAACACTTTCATACATGAATTCAAAGAACCTTAAACTATTTTTTTTTCCCCCCGAGTGATTTTAATTCCTCTTTAAGCATGAAAACTGAATCTATTTTTCATAGAGTTGTAATGATGTCTACTCAACTGGAAACCATGCGTTTAATTTTTGAAGCAAAGAAACATGTATTTACTGATACAGGTGTGGAAAAAAATTATTATTCCATCAAAAGTCACCAAAAACAATGTTTATGTAATCCAGTCCTAACTCCTGTGTGGATCATGTGACTAAAACAGACACAAAAGAAAACAGTGAATGTGTTTGTTACTGTTTTTTTCAGAACAATGTCATAGATATTAATGTTTGAACTGATGTAATTTTAGTTGTTATCAAGAAAACCATGGAATATGGATAGATATCAGCTCTGAAATTAAAGTCTTCTGAGATATTTTTGTTGTTATCATGAGTCAAAAAAAATGTACCTTTAATTGTACCAGGCATTAAAATTAACAATAGAAGAAAACATAGGGTGGTCTAATCATTTTACATTATATATTGTGAGAAAAATATGAAATAAAAACATTTTAACCCTTTAACTGCCTGCTCGACCATATGGTTGATCACATTTTGAGTCACTATATTTCAATAAGTGGAGTATTTATCTGATCTGAACCTAACTGAGCCAAGAAAGAGGAAAATCACTAAAGACATTTGGACTTTTTTGGTAAAAATATGAACGATATGAATAGTTTTGGGGCATATCATAGTATAAGAGGCCTTCTTGAAGATAATTATAGTATTTGATACCACAAAAAACTCTTAAACAAATGGTTGATTTGTCATTTTATGGTAAGAGTAGAAACA
>JAPTGZ010000016.1:29272584-29284946 GCA_029814645.1 Fowleria isostigma | reverse complement strand
TAATTTTCAACACTGAGGTAACTAATGGAGATACAGAAATCGAGGCAAATTGAAGCTTAAAATCTTCTGATTCGTGGAATCACAAAAAAAAATAGATAAAATAAATGTAGGAGTAATATATGTAGGCGTAAGTCATAATATATGGGGGAACAGTGGTGCTTGGCGGAGGTCTGCGCTCTCCGAGTGCTTTTCTAGTTTTAAATTTTTTTTATTCTACTTTTAGTTCTATTCTTATTTCAACTTTTGCAAAAATTTTATATATTATTTTTTTTATTTTACTTGTTAGTTTTTGTAAATTTATATCCACCCTGTTCTCATTTTCTGACCTATTTTTTTTTTATATGTGATTCTACATTTAGTTCTTTTTATTTCAACTTTTGCAAAAAAATTATAGTTTTTTCTTATTTTACTTTTTAGTTTGTTATTTTATATTCCCTCTATTCTTGTTTTCTGACCTATTGATTTTTAAAAATATATATTTTATTCCACTTCTAGTTCTGTAATCCTCTGTTCTTATAATAACAATAAAATATTTACTGAACATAAAAGCCCTGTTTTTATAGATATACATTATTTTTCATGTCTATTGTTATTTTACTCTGCTTTTAGTTCTATTCTTATTTTACTTTTTGTAATTTTATATTCACTTTATTCTTATTTTCTGATGTATTGTTTTGTTTTTTTAAATTCATATTGTTGACTGGAGTAGCATTGAACACACAATGATGATAAAGGCAATTCTAAAAAATAAAATACTTCAAACTGACAGAAAAAAAAAAGAGACAAGGACAGTTTTTTAATAAAGTGAACCTCAGCTGAAGGAGGTCTACACAAATCCCACCATCTCAAATGAATTATTACGCCTGGAATCAAACATAATCGGATGGAATTCAGTGGGGTTTTTTTTTTTGTTTTTTTTTAACAAAGAAACACAATTTATTATGAAAACACAAACAGAACATGAGCGTGGTGGGATGTGCTTTGGACAGAACTGTGGGAAAAGTCAAAGTCACTTTAGAAATAAACCAGTCTTAATGGGAGACAGATGAGGCCTTTTGTGCAGAAACACACAAAATAGGAAACGCACAATTCTATTTGATGAATTGAATACGGTGTAATCGAACACTGCTCACAGAATAATACAATTTTACACTAAAATGGTTCATTTTCTCTCATCATCTCTGTAAACTCTGTGAGAAAGAAAGACATTTTTGTTTTAGTTCCTGCCCTGACGATGTTCATGACAGATTTAACCAGTGAACTCAGAAAACCT
Source organism: Fowleria isostigma (assembly GCA_029814645.1). Taxonomy (NCBI): domain Eukaryota; kingdom Metazoa; phylum Chordata; class Actinopteri; order Kurtiformes; family Apogonidae; genus Fowleria; species Fowleria isostigma. The sequence goes on along the minus strand of JAPTGZ010000016.1, from coordinate 29,283,673 downwards.
CAGAGCTGTGTCCAACAGCTGCATTAGACAACGGTCACCCCGAAAAATCAGACACTATGTGGACAAAAGTCTGTGGACACACTGACTTCAGGTGTCTGTTTTCTAACAGGGGTCTGGGATTAAAACAATAAGGACGAATAGAGGTTTACGTGATGGGATAAAAATCATTACAACATTTAGTTTGATTTATCAAGAGCAAAAGAAGACCAAAATAATCAATAAAATAAACAAAATAGTCAAAAAAGGAGTAAAATAGATCAAAAATAATGAACAAAATAAACATAATAATTAACAAAAACATAATTATCAAAACAATGAGTAAAAAAGGCAAATTTATTCAACAAAATAAACAAAACAATCTAAAATGGATAAAATAGATTCAAATAATTAACAAAATAGAACATAATAATTAAGATTAACAATTTTTAAAACAATGAGTAAAAAAAGGCAAAAATATTCAACAAAATGAACAAAACAATCAAAAATGATAAAATTGATCAAAATAATTAACAAAATAAACATAGTAATGAACAAAATTACATAATTATCAAAACAATGAGTAAAAAGGCAAAAATATTCAACAAAATGAACAAAATTAAAAAAGGGGTAAAACAGATCAAAACAGTTAACAAAATAAATGTAATAATCACCAAAATAAACATGATACTAAAAAAATAGTAAAAAATAAAAACTCAAAATAAAAAAAATAAACAAAATACTCACCAAAATGAACAAAATGGATAGATTAATCATGAATAAATGAATAAATCAATGAAAATATAGCTGTACATAAACTACATGGACAGGAGTATCTGTCCATGTACATATCCAAGTGATTGACAGGAGTGGGTTCTCACCTTTCTGGTGCAGACCCTTCTTCTCATAGAGGATGATGAGTTCGCTGTACTTGTGGGCCTTCTTCAGGACGTACTCGCTCTCCTCGATGTGGCAGTGGTTGTTTTCCAGACGGAGGAGGGGCGACACCAGGGCCACGTTGGTCTGAACGGAACACAGGAACTATCAGACACATATAGACTGTACCACGAGTATACAGTAGAAACATGTACTGTACCATGAGTATACAGTAGAAACATGTAGACTGTACCATGAGTATACACTAAAGCATGTAGACTGTACCATGAGTATACAGTAAAGCATGTAGACTGTACCATGAGTATACAGTAGAACATGTAGACTGCACCATGACCAGACAGTAGAAACATGTAGACTGTACCATGAGTATACAGTACAAGCATTGTAGACTGTACCATGAGTATACAGTAGAAACATGTAGACTGTACCATGAGTATACAGTAGAAACATGTAGACTGTACCATGAGTATACAGTAGAAACATGTAGACTGTACCATGACCAGACAGTAGAAACATGTAGACTGTACCATGAGTATACAGTAGAAACATGTAGACTGTACCATGAGTACACAGTAGAAACATGTAGACTGCACCATGACCAGACAGTAGAAACATGTAGACTGTACCATGAGTATACAGTAGAAACATGTAGACTGTACCATGACCAGACAGTAGAAACATGTAGACTGTACCAGGAGTATACAGTCAAATATACAGTATTTTAGTGTCTACTAAACCATACAAAAAATTAACTTCATACGACACATAAAAGAACTCTGTTCAAAAATAAGGAAATAAACACCTGATCAAAATTTAAAGACCAGTTGAAAAATTTGTTCAATTTCCATTTTTCACTGTTGGATCTGTAGACGGTTGTAAAAAGAGTTTAATATAAAAAAAAAAAAAAATGGGAGTGAGACAAAATTTTTTTTGTCTAAGTAATCTATTACTTTAGCAGTAGCCGGTTTATCATAATTGCTGAGAAACACAACAGTGCTAGTTAGAACATAGGCGATGCATTTGTTGTAGTCGATAATAATGAGTTTCCATGAAGACTTTGATGAAATCCAATTACTCAACTTGAAAAAGAATCAATAGCTGCAACTAAGGATGGAAATCGAGAACCGGTTCTTTTTGAGAACTGGTTCCCAGGTGTTCAATTCCTTGGAATCGTTTGTCTGCCTGCTCAACGATTCTTCTTATCGATTCCACCTTTGTTGTGCATACATGATGATGATGATGTCACATGTACGCTGCATGGTTTAGGTTTCTAATGTAGCCAACATGTTGTGGAGGCAGAAACTTTCCGTATAGTGTAAATTTCAGGTCCAGGTCCAGTGGTAACACTAGCTGCCTTTTCATTACCCTTAGAAATGCGCAAAATACAAATTGCACAATAGAAAACTGGTAATGGAAACCGGAATTTTGCAAAAACTGTCAAAAATTGCAAAAAAAAATTTTATGCTCCCATCAGGCAATATTTGAGACGTTTTAGATATAGAATTTTAGCAAAAAAGGGTAATGGAAACACATTTTTCACATCTTCACTAGTCACGGGTATGACACTTCCAGTGCCGCCAGAGGTTCAATAACATAACAGTTCATTAAATGTTACCGGGTCATTCAGAAATTCTGGATCCACAACTGACTGGTGAATTCTGTACAGTTCTCTCCCAGAAGTCCATTCTGTGAGGACGCTGTCAAGGACTTTACCTTGAGACGTGTCTACAGAGTGATGTGAGTTTCGCACCGATGCACTTCTGTCTCTGTGAGAACTACGACATATCGTAGATAATAGACGGGACTTGACTAGACTCACATCAGAACCAAACACTCTTCAATGGAAACACCCACAAGTAGCAACTTTGTCGAAATTGTAGAAATATTGCTTTTATTTTGTGCAACACTGTAATGGAAACCCAGCTAGTGTCAAAGAAACATCTGTTCAAAGCAGGAAATCCAACAATATGACCAAAGCATTTGTCCACATCACATTCTTCCAAACGAGTGTCACATGTTTGATAAGATGCATAGCGATGGTTGTGCCCAACAGCCCTCTGGTACCACCGCGGCTCCGCACCGCCTCCAATGTAAGTGATGGTAGACAGGATCAGGAACAGCAGGTAGAATACACCATCACATATGAGTCAGATCCACTGGACACACTGATCTACCACGGCTCCAATAAACACTGACACCGATTTAACAGACCCAGACCCACAGTCATCTGGTAGGATTATAAGTACATACTGTATATGTTAGATTTTCTGTGCAGAGATGGACATATAAAAGACACTTAATATAACCAAACCTGTTTTACTCTTTTATTCCCTCACCCAATGAGAATCGATAAGGACTCAGATCAATAAACCAAATCAATAATGGAATAGGAACTGTAAAATTCTCCTCAGGCCCCATCCCTAGTCTAAGTCCAACTACAGAGCAGAGTCTTGTCAACCCAAAACACACAGTATCTTCCAGAACCTCCCTGCTGGTTCTGCCTGGTGGTTCTGATGCGGTCCAACGTGTCTCCTGAAGGAAACACCTGCTGCTGTTTTTCCTGGACGGACCAACCTTCGATGACTACTTCTTCTTCTTAACATAGAGCAGCAGATCCATCCTGAGCTCCAAACATGACTTAAAGGCTTTCACAGACTGGACGTTGGCTTCTTACATCCATGACCTCACTCCCTCTGGTCACAATACCAACACCTGACCCAAACATGGGACCTGACACAGACTGGCACAGGTTTTGCTTCGTTGCCATGGCAATTGACATCCACATCAACACCAGGACCTCATTACTACAGATAAAACACAGCAGCCAGTTCCACGCTGAACGGACGCCTCCTGTCAGTGGATGAGGGGTACTGCAAAAGTCTATACAATACTTCGGTAGGAGATCTAGGACGTTTAATGACAGCTCTAAGTATATGTCAGCCCAGAGGGGTATTTGTCTTCATTCCACACCACACTAAGAAGTCAGTAAATTAAGAATAGGAAACACAGAAAACAACAGGTCAAAGTGTTTCTGACTGACATGTAGAATCCACAGGTTTGGATGTGTTTGGATCCAAACCCTAAAATCCAAGTGACCTGCTGGAGGAAACTCCACTAGATAAAGCCCTGTACTGGAGGTTCCAAACAAAGGGATTCTGTCAGTCATTAACAGTTTCCCAAAAGGTCAGCGCTCACGTTGGCAGAGGACAGACTCGGCCATGAGTTGAATAGACGCAGAGCTGACAGCGTTCCACAGTCACAGGGGTTGAACTCCTGCAACAGCGTTTAAAGCAGCACTAGATGTTTATTCTATCTTCATTCTGTCATTTTGGTGGTACAACAACTCACAATAGGTTCAGTTAAACTTTGGTCATCACTCCAGAGCACCTCTGTGACTTTCACTGGTACAGCATAAATTCAGGGTACCAACCCATGTCCCAGAAAAAAAAACAAAAACTACAATTAAACCGCTTTAGGGCATGGATGAAGCAGCAAGAAAAAGGTAGAAAAGAGGGTATCCAAAGAGTCAAAGAAAAGAAAGTGTGAAAATAATAAAATAAGAGCCTGGACTAGGGGGAATACTTGCTGGCGTGAGCTGAAAGAGGAGGATGGATGACCCACCGATGGCGTTTATGTTCACTTTTATGGAATAAAAGAGACGAATTCCAGGGGAACTTTGACTTCCAAAAGGATTTTAAGGACTGTTGTGTCATAGTTTTCACCGAAACATGAACGAACAGAACAGGAACACAACACAACTCTGAACTCACCGGAATCCCGGTCCGACAGAACCCTAATACTGAAGTAACAGTAAAACCCATGGAGGAGGGGTCTGTGTGGATATGAATGAATGAATGATACTGTATCTCTGTTATTATCACAGAACAACTGTTGTTGCTGGTTGAACCCATTTTACCGTTCTACAACTAGACAAAAACAAACGTTGAAAAAAAAACAAAAAAACGTCCTGGCCCATTAAATTACAGTTTGTAAAGTTTTAGGAAGTAGAGAGAAGTTAAATGAGTTTCACATCAAAAAGAGACTTAGAGGAATTAGTCACATATTTTTACTTTCACTTTCTAAAGCAAAATGCCGACAATTACTGTGGTCCAGAGAACACAGACTATATCAGCGGAGGATACAAACTTTATACTGGATGATTTTACTGATGTCTGACTGATGAAGACCTTCGAACACTTCTATCTGTATGTCTCCTGTCTTGTCTGTTCGGCGTCAATAAATACACAAGTATTACCAAGATGGAGATTGTATGACAGTTCTCACAGACAATACCGTGTATTGACTTTAGAGGGACCCTGCCAGCAGAAAGTCGTTTAGTGTTGCTTTAAAGAGGTTCTTTGCGAGTTCATTCAAGCTGTGTTTCTCCTAAAACCAGGACAGACTGGATAAAACTACTGGTGTTCTACTGGTACTGAGTTGGAGGCGCTTCTATTTGCACAGGTGAATGAAAACAACAACAATGCACAAATGTTCAAGTAAAAAGAAAGATGCAGTAAAACAAGAAAATAAGACCAATGGTCCTGTAGCTCAACAGCATAATCTGTGAAGAACCAATAAGATCCCTGGAGAGATCAAGGATGGTTCTGTAACATACCCAGATGTCTGCTTCTGTCATCTAAAGTCTGTTCATATTGGTCTTTTTGTTTTGCCTTGTTCTGTTTTATCTGTCGGTTGGATGGACATTGCTGTATTACTGTTAAAAATTATAAAAATGCAATAAAAATTTTGAATTATAAAAAACAAAACAATCAATAAGATCAATCTCCCAACAGAAGTGGGCGGTACATTCACTGGAGGAGAACTCAACTCATCCGATCAAAGTCCATATTTGACATCTATCAGTGATCAGTAGAACTAGATCGATATTTGGAACCATTTACACGTTATGTCATCAAAATATGGACCAGTAGAGGGAATTTTCATTATAAAAAAAAATGTGTCCAAAATTTGAAATGAATTCAACCGGTCGGTTCAGAGAAGAATGTTGAAATGTAGACATTGGTGACCTTGAATTTGACCCTTCAAAGTCACTCAAGGTCAAAGGTCATGGACCCAAATGAAAGTCCATATAAGACTTCATATCAGTGATCGATAGTAACTCCATTGATATCTGTAACCATTTACATGTTATAAATGTCAAAATATGGACCATAAGAAGTAAAGGAAAATTTCAAAAATTCATTAAGTACAAAATTGTATTTGTCAAAACTGTGAACAGACTTTGTAGACACTGTCCCAAGGAAGATAAATGTAAAATGTGAAATTAACCCGCCTATCTACTGGTGAGTTCAAAATATATCATTACTATGGAAGTAAATCTGTGCCATCAGAAACTGAATAGTTGAATTTTGGAAGAATTTTTTTGAATAGTTGTATTTCATTATTAGAATCTTTTTTTTTTGGTTGAATTATTTTTTGAATAGTTGAATTTTTACACATAAAGTTTCATATTCTGAATTCAGTAATTTAAGAAATAATATTTTAAAAAAATCAATAATCTTAAATATAATGGATTTAAAATTCAATTAAAAAAAAATTCAATATACAACAATTCGACATAGTACCTTGCCCAGGCGAAACCAATGGAGTACCGAGCCACTTGATCTAACTTTAACCCCGTGTTTGGGGATTTAAGAATATTAAATTAATCATTTTTTAAAAATAATTGAATTCAAAATAGGAAACTCTACATGTAAAAATTAAAATATTCAAAAAATAATTCCACCATAAAAAAATTCTAATTATAAAATACAACTTTTTTTTTTTTTTTTATATCCAACTATAAAAAACATTCAAATTATGAAATCCAACTATTAAAAAAATCCAACTATAAAAATTCAAATTGAAAAAATTCAACTATAAAAAACCCTTCAATTGATGAAATACATCTATAAAAATAAAATCTTGCAAAATTCAACCATTCAATATCTGGCACAGATTTACTTCCATACATGACCTTGTGGTGTGTATGATGCTTTCAGGACATGTGGGCCTGTTTTACATCATTTCTGTTCATTAAATAGTCCAACTGTTCAGACACCGGAGCAGCATCAACACTCACACCATCTGCGTTTCCATTACCCTCAGAAATGCGCAAAATGCAAATTGTGCAATAGAAAACTTGTGATAGAAACACAGAAATTTTGCAAAGACTGTTAAAGATCACAAAAACGTTTTAACTCTCCCCTGAGGTGGTATTTAAGACGTTTCGATATAGAAGTTAAACGAAAAATGGTCATGGAAACACATTTTATGCATCTTCACTAGTCATGGGTGTGACACTTTCGGTGCCATGAGACATTCAATGACGTAACAGTTTCATTAAATGTTACCGGGTCATTCAGAAATTCTGAATCCACCACTGGTTGTTAAATTCTGTACAGTTCTCGGCCAGAAATCCATTCTGTGAGGACGATGATGAGGAATTTGCCTTGAGACGTGTCTGCAGAGTGACGTGAGTTACGCACCGATGCACCTCTGTCTCTGCGAGAACTACGAAACATCGCTAGATGGATAGATGGAACTTCACTAGACTCACATCAGAACCAAACACTCTGCAGTGGAAACACCTACAAGTAGCAATTAAACTTTGTTGAAATTGTAGAAATATTGCTTTTATTTTGCACAAAACTGTATTGGAGCCCAGCTACTGACGGTAGTGGACTATCTGATAATAATTCTACCGACTGGCGGTGTGCTGCTAACTCAGGGTTCTCCGTTGGTTTTCAGAGGGTGTAGGTCCTCTTAGGTTCAGCTAGTTTTTCTAAGTTTGTGGAAGAAAAAGCTGGAGGGTTGAGGAGTGTGAAGGTCATTGTGTGGGAAAAGTTTTCAATAAAAAAGTATGAGAACTGTTTTCATTGTAGTCTAAAGAGATTCGTGTCGATAAATGTTTAAAAACATACACTATGGATCCAATATAATCCTAAAATCTAGAAAAGTCTGAGTATCTGCAGGTTGGATGAAGCCAAATTCATGACTTTTTTGGACATTTGTTCTTATTTCACCCCTTCCATTCACATTAATATCAGTCCAACAGGCCTCAGAGTTACTGTGTTGAACCATGTTTACATCCACTAACCTTACATTCACATTTGTCCACGAATAATGTTGGCTCTTCTGACATTGAGCCCGCCCACTTATGACCGTATGAATGACTGTTGGAGTCATGATACACTAACATGGACAAAAAACACACTAAAATAAATGAAAAAGCCACAAAACATTCACTAAAATATACAAAAGAAATATGCCAAAATATACCCTAAAATATTTTAAAAAATATAGGTAAAATACCCCCAAAAAATGCTGAAATACACTAAAATATGCCAAAATAATTTAATAATGTGAATGTAATGTAATGTATCTTCGCAAGCAACACATGTTTTTTGTAATCTTATTTGCAAAAATTTCCTCAATAAAAATTTAAGTGGAAAAAAAACATTTTGCCAAAGTATTCCAAAAATACACAGAAATGCTAAATTACACTAAAATATGCTAAAATACTTCAAAAATATGTTAAGATACACAAAAATATATTTAGAAAATGGTAAAGTACACTAAAATATAATAATACTAAAAAAAAATAAGTAAAATAGCCTAAAGTACCCAAAAATATGCTAAAATACTCAAAAAATACAGGTAAAACACATGCAAATATGCACAAAATATGCTAAAGTACACTAAAATATGGCAAAATATTTCAAAAATATATGTAAAATACCCAAAAATATTTTAAAAAATGCTATACTGAAAATTCCAAAAACATAGGTGAAATACCCCAAAAATATGCAAAAGTACACTAAAATATGCCAAGTAACTTAATAAAATATATCTAAGCATGTTTTTTGTTTTGTCGTAATTTTATTTGCTAAAATCTCTCAATAAAAATTTAAGTGGAAAAAAATATATGCAAAGTATTGCAAAAATATATGTAAAATACCCCAAAAATATACAAAAAAACCTAAAGTATACTAAAAATTCCAAAAATATAGGTAAAATACCCTGAAAATATGCTACAGTACACTAAAATATGCTAAAATATTCCAAAAATATAAGTAAAATACCCAAAAATATACATATAATTGCTAAAGTACACTAAAAATCCCCAAAATATAGGTAAAATACCCCCAAAACATGCTAAAGTACACTAAAATATGCCAAAGTAATTTAATGAAATATATCTACCCAAGCCTGTTTTTGTTTTGTTGCAATTTTATTTGCTAAAATTTCTCAATAAAAATTTGTGGAGAAAAAAAATATATGCCAAAGTATTGCAAAAATATTTGCAAAATACCCCAAAATATACAAAAAATATGCTGAAGTACACTAGAATATGCTAAACTACTCGAAAAATATATGTAAGACACACAAAAATATGTACAAAAATATGCTAAAGTACATTAAAATATGCTAGACTTCTCCAAAAATATATGCAAGATGCACATAAATATGCTAAAGTACAGTAAAATATGCTAAAATACTCCAAACCACATGTGAGTGTATGATGGAACGCTGGGCTGTGTGACGTACATGTAGGTAACACTTCAACAGGGTGGTGTCGATGATCTGCAGGAGTTTTTTGCGACTCTTGATGGTGGGCGTTCCTTCCATGAGCGGAGACGTCGTCGACGGGTCGGAGTCGTTCAGCTGTTTGACTAGGTGGCTCCGTTTCTGTCAAAGTCAAAATTAAAACACTTGATTATAACTGCATCTCTTTTAACCCTCTACTTTACAGCCTCTGGGGAACTTAAGCCAAACATGTACATGCACAAAACACCGAGATAAAATCACTCATCAATAATTTTTTCTGCATAAATCTCTTAACTGCTTAATTTTCAAGATTTTAACCATTTAAATGTCATTTTGAAAACATGAAGCCACAGGTTTGTTTTTAATAAGAATCTTGTACATGTCAAAGATTTCATTGCATTAATAATTACTGTTCAGTGTAGGACCCTCGTGGCTAAAACAACCCACTGACTTAACTTCAGGGTTCCTACACATTTAAAATGTCATAATTCCGTACTTTTTCCAGACCCTAATTTCCAGATGTCTTGGAAAAAAATTTAATTGATTGATTCCACACCTGAATCTCTTCCCTCATGGTGAATAATTTGGAAGTTTACTCCACCATAAACAAGTCTGAGGTTTTACAAACATAACTGGTAGTAACTCGGGCATTTTCAGACATTTGTCACACTGCATTGTGGGAAGTGGAGTTCCACACAGCCGCAGTACAACACTAAACTATACATATATATTATACATCGATGCCTGGTTTGGGAAATCCTACACATACAAATAACATCAATAAATACAAGTGTTCAGGCCTTGAAAAAAGTTGTGTTGTGCAAATATTCACATCTTTAAACATTAATAATGTAAACTTACATTGAATCAGCAGCAGGAGCAGTACTGAAGAGTTTATGTACAGAAAAACTACCATGTTAGAGTGGGACACAAAACCACAGAAGAGGATTAGGACTAGTGGGAAAAAGAAATTAAGGTCCAATAAATTTTTTTTATTATTATTCTGAGAAAAAAAAAATCTGAATTTAGAGAAAAAACATCAGAATTTGGAGGAGGAAAAAAAAAAGTCTAAATTCTAAGGAAAAAAAAGGCTGAATTTTTGAGAAAGAAAAGTCAAAATTCAGGGGGAAAAAAAGTCAGAATTTGGAGAAAAAAAGTCTGAATTTTGAGACTAATTAGTAATTACCTGTAAGAGTAACACATTAGATTAAATAAATATGTGTAAAAAATAAATATGTATATTGAAAATGATCCCATAAGCTGTAACACAGACATAATGATCAGCAAATCACAAAAGAAAAATGACAAAAAAATTTACAAAAAGGATCTGACGGGTCACTTAGGGTTAAAATAAGTTTCCTGTGTTTTCGTTAACTCACCTTGTAGCAACCGATAATGTAATACCTGCCAATAATGTAATAATTATGGCCATTTTAAATGTAATAAAGCCAATAATGTAATAACTTGCCAATAATATCATAAGTTATTATACTACTGGCACAGCATTAAAAAAATCCTTTGAAATGTAATAACTGTAGCTGATAATGTAATAATACATAAATAGGACTGCATTTCCTGGAAATAATTAAATTTTTTTTAGTTTTTGTGCAGTCTGCTCATCAAAAATAGATCTAGTGTTTGGCATAGTCGTCATATTCATTCATCA
>JAPTGZ010000016.1:29230041-29240443 GCA_029814645.1 Fowleria isostigma | reverse complement strand
GTGCATGCAGGGGGCGTGGCCTCAATAGCCCTGCAGTAAGCAGTGCTGTGTGCATGTGATTGAGGAGTGGACTTGGAATAAATCCAGTTGTTTTAGCCAAGATTATGATACTATATATTTTCCCCCAACTATATTTAAGTTCCCTGTTGAGGGCCAACCTTCAATTTTGTAAATTTCTGTTTTATTCCTATAAGTTCCTGTTAATTCCCATGGAAAGTTTCCAACTTTGAAAATTCCCAGAATTTTGCAACCTTATTTAGGGCTGAGTGGCGGTTGTTTGTTTGTCGATGTTTTGTGTGGACTTACTGAACATGGCTTCGAGGCGGACCAGACAGCTGATGAAGCTGTCGAAGTCGATGTTCATGTTCTCGTTGGCGTAGCGCATGGTGATGATGTCATACAGCTGGTTGTTGAGACGGAAGCCTGGGCGGGACATAAGACACATGACTGTACAGTGACGACAACATTTAGAGGATGAGTTCAAGGTGTGGGAGCGTCAGCAGCAGATCAACACATCACATCCAGACTCATGTGAAGGACAGACCACATGACAGACCACCCAAGGACAAAACTCATGTATCAGATATTATACGTTTGGCATTATAGGGTTAACTCCAGGTAAAACTAGTCCGAGTTAATCAAACTAACTCAAATCAGCTGTTCTGGAAACAAAAACTCAGAGTCTGTATCTCAGAGTAGATGAAGTCAGAGTTCAGGGTCAGACTCAGAGTTTGTTGAACTTCTTTGGAAAACGGACCCTGGTGTTTTTGTATCAAACACACATGACAGAGGTTTGAACATACGTGTCTGGTGAAGGCGTGGGCGTGTCCGTACCTGCGTCGTTGACGGCGTTCCTCATCTCGTAGCTGTTGATGCTTCCAGACTGGTCAGCATTGTAGTGTTTGAAGATCCCCTGGAGGAGACGAGGAGGACGTTTACACTCAGGGTTAGTTTAGTGGAGGAGCTGAGGGGGCGGGGTCGATGCTGATGAAGCTGAGGCTCACCTGCCACTGTTTGATCTTATTCCACAGATGTCTGAACTCCTGCAGGTTGAGTCGACCCGTCCCGTCCATCTGACACAGCGGTTAAGGCCCAGTCTGTTCTAGTGTTTATGACGCGTTCACTGATCTGATGATGAAGGCGAAGCTCAGACGGACAGATGGAGGTCTTCATCTACAACGTTCGCTACATGAACTACAACAGGATGCCAAAGGGGCTGATCCAGACCATGATTTATGTGTGGGGGATCACATTAGGTTAGGTTTAGGTTAGGGTTAGGTTAAGTTCGTAAAGGTGAGGTGAGGTGAGGTGAGGTGAGGTGAGGTGAGGTGAGGTGAGGTGAGGTGAGGTGAGGTGAGGTGAGGTAGGGCTAGGCTAGGTTAAGGTTAAGGTTTAGGTTAGGTTAGGTTAGGGTCAGGTCAGTGGGGGCCAAACTGTGGGGCAGGCCCCCCTGGGGGGGCACGAAGGCTTGCCAGGAGGGGCATGGGATCACTCCTGAATTTTTTTTTCTTCAAGTTAGAACACGCACAGTTTGTACAGTTTGCACTTTAATGTTCTGAGATGTGACGTAAACAGAATCTGATATTATTCTTAAAATGTCAATCTTTGTTACCAAAATTAGTTTGTTGTTTTAAAAAAATTAACTTTATTGTCATAGGTGTTAGATAATTGCACATTTCCTATTTTTATTTGTATTAATATTGTCACAGGGAGCAGTCTAGTTGAGTTTACTTGTATTATTCAAGCAAAAATATAAGTTATTTTGAATTTACACAAATTATTCAAGGGAAAGTAAAAAGTATTGTTATGATGTTGATTTTTCTTTCAGTAAAATTTATAATTGCACCACTGTTACAATTTTGTTGGGGATGAGGGGGGCCTGGAGATTTTTTGCCCTTCAAAGGGGGGCCCTGACAGAAAAATATTGAGAACCACTGGGTTAGGTTAAGGTTGAAGTGAGGCGAGGCGAGGCGAGGCTAGGTTAGGTTAGGTTAGGTTAAGTTAGGGTGAGGTGAGGTGAGGTGAGGTGAGGTGAGGTGAGGTGAGGTGAGGTGAGGTGAGGTGAGTTGAGGTGAGGTTAAGTTAGGGTTAGGGTTAGGTTAGATTACATTAAATTAGATTAGATCAGAGTTAAATTAAAATAGAATATATTACATTAGAATAGAATAGAATAGAATAGAATAGAATAGAATAGAATAGAATAGAATAGAATAGAATAGAATAGAATCAGCACCACTAATACAGTACACACAAGAAACACAAGAAAACAGCAAAACAACATGAAACAGTGGTGAAGGCTCGTTACCACGGAAATCCCATCGACTGTGACCTGACCCAGTGTGGTTGTGTTGTGTCCGTGTTGTGTTGTTGTTGTGTCTGTTTGTGTTGCTGTGTGTGTCCACGTCAGACCCTGTGCGTGTGCGTGCAGGTTGGGCCTCCTACTGAACACTCAGCCCGATGCACTCGATACAAAGGATACGTCCATCAGAGCAATCATACTCCTGCAGCTCTCCAGACTGAAGCCCTCAGTGTTCAGGTCCTTATCTACGGTAACACAACACACACACAAGAGACACACAACACACACACACACACACACACACATAAGAGATACACAGCACACAACAGTGGTGGGTTTAAATTATTCAGAGGTTGTTAATTGTTCTTCCAGATGTTTTATTCGTACAGAACCGTTCATTTCATTGGAGTTAAATACTGATCTAGTTCAGACATACGGTCTGGAGACTAAACCCACATCTCAGAATCCTGACGTTTGTCTCAGAATAATAATAATAAGAAGATACTAGACCTTGATTGTTCTATTTTTTCCAGTGTCCCTGATGGTCTTCCGTACCTTTGTGCTTTGTCGTATGTTTGAACCAGATAAACCGTTGGAACACTTACGTTTGGTGATGACTCTGTTGAGGACGTTCTTCAGTTCGTTGGCTGTTATCTCCATGTCCTGAGGTCAGAGGGAACACGACGGCGGGTTAATTCAGCCCGTCCGTGTCTCCGCAGCAGGTTATGTTGGCAATTAGTTTGAGAATAAAGTGTGGGCGGAAGCCTTAACTCCGCCCTGTTTCCTCACATGACTCACATCGCCGGCTATCTCCTGAAAAATGGTCCTGAACTGCTGGTCCTCCTCGCTCTCCTCCCCCGCTGAGGCCGGCGCCGGCTGAGACGCCACGCCAATGCCACACACGGACACGAGAAGAAACAGAACGCACAAGAGGACGACATGTTAGTACGGAGGTTATGGGATGGATATGTCTGCGCCATGGAAACGCTGGATTATTTGATGGATTATGCATCTATTTAATATCTAATTAGAATCAAAATACTTATTATCAATTAATTTATTTATTTCAAATAGAAAAGACAAAACAAAACATTTTTTAGTTTACGAGAAACTTGATAACAAATAAATATATTAACAAAAATAAAAATTATTCAAGACAATGTGAGAAATGCCATGTACAGTAGTAATATCAAAAAACAAAATTAAAAAGTTCTGCTCAAAAAGGAGTGGGAAGAAGAAAACTTATTAAATTCACCCCCATCAATTCTGAGTTAGAGTTGCTTCATTAGAGCATAATAAAAGTAGCACAAAAGAAATTATCAATAAAAAATATATATATTGAATATTAAATATATAACTGTTCTAAATATTCATGAAAGTTTCTGACTTTTGATAAATATTATAAATATGTTCATAATCTGTAATAAAATAATGGCAAAATATGTGCTTAGCTTATAAAGGTTAGAGGTTAACTCATTTTATTATCCCCGTAGGGAAATTTGTTCTCTACATTTTACCCATAATGCACACAGTCACAAGCATTAGCATTGGCATTAGCATTAGCACTCTAATTTAGTGACAGCCAAAAACCAAAACCTTACACCTGTGAAATGCACTTTTTTGAGAATACAATTTGTAAATAGTAATACAGTCCAAAAACAGTGTATTATTTATTATACTGGGTATCAAAAACAAATAGCATTTGGCAAAAAAGTACCGTATTTTTCAGACTATAAGTCACACTTTTTTTCATAGTTTGGGGTCCTGCAACTTATACTCCGTTGCGACTTATTTCACATGTTCTGAAATGTTATTTCACACTGACTGACATGACCAAGGAGTAAACATTAATTACCACCAGAGGGCACTCTAGGCTTGTGACAACTACTGGTATCTGCTACACCGGTTTGTTCTTCGGTGGTTTCATTCTTCTTCATTGGTGTTTTTTTCTGCGGATCTCCCCTGGAGGACTATTCACTGTCATAACCAACCCTCCCTCTACAAATGTGCATTTGTCTTCAATGAAGGCAAAAAATAGTGATTTTCACTGGGGCGCAACCGAATGGGAAACTTTATCGGACAATGACGTTTCAGACTTTTGTTTCGACTTGTCAGAGGAGGTCACATAACCAGAGCTGCTGTTTAGCTCTGCAGCTAATGTTATAGCAACATTATGCTAATGTTAGCAGACAACTTCGGCTCTTCAGTTAGTTGTGCAGTAAACAAAGACACAAAAACACCTCCAGGTCCCCCTGGTGAGATCCGATCCCACTGATGGATCCTCCCTGGTCCCAGACGCATGGGACTGGTTGACACGCCAGAGATCTGGACTCAATTAGCTGCACAGCTAACTGATAAGCTGAGGCTTATCAGCTGCTAGCTGCTCGGATCATAACACTAAGTTCATTTAGTTGGTGAGTGAATGGTGATGCCCCGGTGTTCTACTGAACGTCTGACGAACTCTTTTGTACCTGTTATTTTTATAATGAGAACTTTATTGAAAATTGCTGTTGGACTGTTGTTGTTGTTCAAGGGTCTGTATCAGAGTCCAGAATGACGTTGTGTTTTTTGTATGTGTTATGAGTCCATGGTGTTTTCATTTACCCATTAGGGGGTGAATAAAGACATTGATCTATCCATCTAAGTCGTACAATTTAAGAGCTAACTGGCTAACAAACATCAACAGTCACCTGTCACTGCTCCAGCCATTAGCATTAGCACGCTAACATTCCGGGGCTAACATTTACTGTACAAGAATCACATGTCTCATCAACACCAGATACAACTAGATTTAACTGATAAACTCTGTGTCTATAATAAAAACACAGTCCTGAGGCAGACAAAGAATCTAATAAACTCAACAAACATACACGTACAGGTGCAACTTATACTCCAGTGTGACTTATAGACATTTATTTTTTCTTTATGATCCATTTTTTGACTGGTGCGACTTATACTCCGGTGCAACTTATAGCCCAAAAAATTTGGTACATTTTTCAGAGGGGTGATTTTGTTGTTGATTATAAATATGCTCATTAGGGATTAAAAACATCCCATAAAAAAGACCAGAGTTAAATTTTCACAAGGATATAATTGTTTCAGTGCCTTTTCTGGATAGTGTGGCTCAAGTTAAGGCACTCAATTCAGATATAAATGCTTAAAATTCAGTTTCTAGTATGATATACAATCACGGAAAAAATTATTCCATCCAAAGTCATCCAAAATAATGTTTGTATAATCCAGTCCTAACTCCTGTGTGGATCATGTGACTAAAACAGACAGAAAACAGTGAATGTGTTTGTCACTGTTTTAATCAGAACAATGTCAAAGATATTGATGTTTGAACTGATGTGATTTTGGTTATTATCTATAAAACCATGTTAAATGAGTAGATATCAGTTCTGAAATTACACTACTGTCAGATATTTGTATTATTATCATTATATTTAAATTAAACTATTATCAGATATTTGTGTTATTATCATTATATTTGTACAAACAAATGGACCTTTGGTTGGACCAGGCATTAAAATGAACAACAAATTGAACAAAACAGAGTGGACTCATCACTTTTTCCATGACTGCACATCTGAAACATCATTATTATGATGATGATGATTATTATTATGATTAATGTTGTTATTATTATTATGACTATTATTATTATCATTATTATTGTTGTTGCTAATGTTATGATGATGATGATTATCATTGTTATTGTTGTTGTTATTGTCATTATGTTGTATTATTATTATTATCATTATTATTATTATCTGGTGTATTTGTTGCAGACTATTATTAGTCTATTTGTTGCAGACTATTATTATTATCATTATTATTGTTGTTGCTAATGTTATGATGATGATGATTATCATTGTTATTGTTGTTTTTATTGTCATTATGTTGTATTATTATTATTATCATTATTATTATTATCTGGTGTATTTGTTGCAGACGTTTCATTTGTTGCCCTGACTGGAATAACCCCAATAATGCAGCTGTTTTATTTCCTAAAATCCGACAAAGTGAGGGCAGACACTTACCACCGGATGGTCGGCCTCGATCCTGTTCTCTATCTCCCTGAGTGAAGACCAACAGACAGCAGTCACCATGGTGACAAGTCACAACACCCGGACATCAACCTAAGGGTTTACCTGAGTCCAATCATCTACTGCTCATCAGACACTGAACAGAGTTGTGAAACTGAGTCACAAACACAAACTCAATGCAGCTGTGAACACAATGTGCTGTCAATACCACCTGAGGATCGCTCTCTTCTGGGCGCTCACATGAGGGCTCGTCTCGGCAGGAGAAGATAGGCGTCTCTTTTGGGCTTGATGAGCTTAAATTTGTCAGTAACATTTGTTTTGATTCTTCATGAATCACCAGATGGTAAAGTGACAGTTATCAGTGAACAATCTAATCATTAACCCCTTCCATTCCCACCGGATCACCGGCGATCCAAGCACAGTTTTGTATTAACAAAACTGTGTTTCCCCCATAAAGACCACATTTGACGACCCCCTCGTACCCTTAATGATGAGTTTTGACATCTCTGTTATTTCATTAAG
Organism: Fowleria isostigma; assembly: GCA_029814645.1. Classification (NCBI taxonomy): domain Eukaryota; kingdom Metazoa; phylum Chordata; class Actinopteri; order Kurtiformes; family Apogonidae; genus Fowleria; species Fowleria isostigma. The sequence goes on along the minus strand of JAPTGZ010000016.1, from coordinate 29,233,573 downwards.
ACGTGATTTGAGCAATTAGAACAGGTTCAGTTTTTCAAATGTAACAGATGTTGTGATAGGTGGAGGTGAACACCACCCATACTAAAACAACCAATAGGATTAAAGAATACATTTTCTTTATTTTTAATATTTAATTTTTTTCCTTTATTTAACTTTTCTATTATTTTCTTTATTACTTTATTTTTCTTGCTTTCTTTGTTTTGTTATTATTTCAATTTTTTTAAATTGTTTTTATTTTAATTTTTTTTTTTTTAATGTAGAGAAATTAAAAAAATAAAAATACAATTATAATAATGATACTTTTTCACTGGTTTTCTGGAAGTTTGCTGGAGTAGTCACGATTATAGCCACTGGAAAAAGAAAAACACACTGGAAAAACAAAATGTTTCCTAAAAACATGTATATGGGTTGTCCCTAGTATGCATCCAAGGGGGAAAGAGTTAAAGTTTCCACAATAAAACATCTGTCAATATTTCTTAAGTTTAGATTTTAATTTACAGTATTTCTGAACAAACAATATCAGTAGTGAAAGAATCCCAAAGCAAATGGGACTAGTGTGTGTAGTTCAGGTTGGATTTTAGCCACATGAAAAAAGAAACTGTCTGACACTACAGGTTAATACCCTTCAAATAAAGCATCATTGATTCATTTTGTCCTTGTGGTTCTCAGTTTTATGCTTTAAAACATGGTAAAAAGGTGGAAAATTAACACAAACTATCACTTTATTTACTGTTGCTGCTGCTACACGTACCATCACTTTAACTGTACTGGTGCTGCATATTGTGTAATTTTGTACATATTAAGAATTTTTAAAAAAAAGAAAAAAAAAAAACCTTTTGGGGTGCATATTTTATGGTTCTTATTCTACCATATTTCTTTTATATATTTCATGACCTTGCCCCCTGAAAGGGAGGCAAGGGGTACTGTTTTTGGTTTGGTTTGTTTGTTTCTTTGTTTTTTAACACTCTTGCAGCAAAACTATTAATTGAATTCATACCAATTGGGTTTATAGACTGCCAGTGACCTAGAATAGATGTGGCTAGATTTGGGGAAAAGTAGGAAAGTTAAAATTTTTAAGTAATTTTTAAAATCCTTTTTTTTTTTTTCTCATTTACTTCTAATGGGTGAAATTCCACGTCTGTAGCAGCAAAACTATTGGTTGAATTCATGCCATATTGGGTTTATAGATTGCCTGTGATCTAGAATAGATGTGATTACATTTTGGAAAAAGTAGGTCAAAGTTCAAATTTTTACTAAAAATTTAAATATTGTTTTTCTCCATTTACTTATGAGTGAAATTACACATCTGTAGCAGAAAAACTATTGGTTGAATTTACACCAAATTGGGGTTATTGATTTCCAGTGACCCAGAATAGATGTGGCTAGATTTGGGAAAAAATAGGTCAAAGTTAAAATTTTTAATGAACATTTTAACTATTTTTTCTCTCCCATTTACTTATAATGAGTGAAATTTGACGTCTGTAGCAGCAAAACTATTGGTTGAATTCATGCCATATTGGATTTATAGATTCCCAGTGACCTAGAATAGATGTGGCTAGATTTGGGGAAAAGTAGGTCAAAGTTAAAATTTTTAAGGAATTTTTAAAATCTTTTTTTTTTTTCTTCATTTACTTATAATGGGTGAAATTTGACGTCTGTAGCAGCAAAACTACTGGTTGAATTCATGCCATATTGGGGTTACTGATTGCCAGTAATCTAGAATAGATGTGGTTACATTTTGGAAAAAGTAGGTCAAAGTTCAAATTTTTACTGAAAATTTAAATATTGTTTTTCTCCATTTACTTATAATGAGTGAAATTACACATCTGTAGCAGAAAAACTATTGGTTGAATTTACACTAAATTGGGGTTATTGATTCCCAGTGGCCCAGAATAGATGTGGCTAGATTTGGGGAAAAGTAGGTCAAAGTTAAAATTTTTAATGAATATTTTAACTGTTTTTTCTCTCCCATTTACTTATAATGAGTGAAATTTGACGTCTGTAGTAGCAAAACTATTGGTTGAATTCATACCATATTGGATTTATAGATTGCTAGTGACCTAGAATAGATGTGGTTACATTTTGGGAAAAGTAGGTCAAAGTTCACATGTTTAATAAATATTTTAAATGTTTTTTCCTCCATTTACTTATAATGGAAAAAATTTCACATGTCTGTAGCAGCAAAACTATTGGTTGAATTCATGCCATATTGGGGTTATTGATTCCCAGTGACCTAGAATAGATGTAGCTAGATTTGGGAAAAAGTAGGTCAAAGTTAAAATTTTTAAAGAATATTTTAACTGTTTTTTTTTTCTCCCATTTACTTATAATGAGTGAAATTTGATGTCTGTAGCAGCAAAACTATGGGCTATTCTTTGTTTTTTAACACTCTTGCAGCAAAACTGTTCATTGAATTCATATCAAATTAGGTTTATAGACTGCCAGTGACCTAGAATAGATGTGGTTACATTTTGGGAAAAGTAGGTCAAAGTTAAAATTTTTAAGGAATTTTTAAAATCTTTTTTTTTTTTCCTCATTTACTTATAATGGGGGAAATTTCACATCTGTAGCAGCAAAACTATTGGTTGAATTCATGCCATATTGGGGTTATTGATTGCCAGTGATCTAGAATAGATATGGTTACATTTTGGAAAAAGTAGGTCAAAGTTCAAATTTTTACTGAAAATTTAAATGTTGTTTTTCTCCATTTACTTATAATGAGTGAAATTACACATCTGTAGCAGCAAAACTATTGGTTGAATTTACACTAAATTGGGGTTATTGATTCCCAGTGACCCAGAATAGATGTGGCTAGATTTGGGAAAAAGTAGGTCAAAGTTAAAATTTTTAATGAATATTTTAACTGTTTTTTTTCCTCCCATTTACTTATAATGAGTGAAATTTGATGTCTGTAGCAGCAAAACTATGGGCTAAATTCATACCAAATTGGGTGACAGATTCCCAGTGACCCAGAATAGATGTGGCTAGATTTGGGAAAAAGTAGGTCAAAATTCAAATTTCTAATGAATTTTTTAAATCTTTTTTTTTTTTTCCCCCATTTATTCATAATGGGAGAAATTTCACGTCTGTACCAACAAAACTATTAATTGAATTCATACCAAATTGGGTTTATATATTGCCAGTGACCTAGAATAGATGTGGATAAATTTTGAGAAAATTAGGTCAAAGTTCATATTTTTACTGAATTTTTAAATAATTTTTTTCCTCATTTACATATAATGGCCGATAATTCAGATCTCTACAAAAACATCAATTTTGGTTGAATTTTCTTCCTATCGATCACCTGGATCGATAGGGGCAGGGTTTGTTGTGTCTAGAACCACTTGTTTTATAATTTTATTTAACTTTTATATTTGTGATGCTACAAAACTGAAATCTGGGTGACTATATTTGGTTCTTTCATGTGATTGAATGAGTCTGACAGATCAGGTGGGAATGAACAGGTTAAACTCGTGCTACTATTTGAGGATCCACTTGTATCGGTTTTTTTTCAGCCCATGTGTGTCGTCTG
>JAPTGZ010000016.1:29051870-29063757 GCA_029814645.1 Fowleria isostigma | reverse complement strand
AACATCCTCTAAAAAAATGAAAACAGAAAAATAAAAAAAAATAAATAAAAAAAAAAAAGAGAAAATACCAAAAACAAAAATTAAAAACCAAGAAGAAAATAACCAAAAAGAAAAAGAAATCCTCCAAAAACTAAGAATTTCACTGAAAATTAAGAGCCAAAATTACCGAAAACAAAGAAAATCACAATATATATCACAGGGTTAAAAAACTTTTTTTTTTTTTTTTTTTTTTTAATTGCAATGTCAGATTTTTCCAATATCGTGCAGCTGTAGTCTGAATATGAGATAATTAAGGGTAAAACAGAATTTTTTTTTTTTTGATTTTGAGTTATTTATTAAAGAAAGAATTATTAAATGTCCATGACCAGGATGTCAAACCCAGTATCATTCAGGTTCCACATTCAGTTCAATGTCATCTCAAATGGATCAGACCACGAAAATAATAATCTAGAAATTAATATGACTCATTTTTACTTTTCGTGAAATCAGGAGTTTTGTTAAAATCTTAGCTTCTCATTCCCACAAGTTCATGACATCTTACAGTGGCTCTACAAATACACTCAACATTTAATAAAAAAAGAATACTGATAAAACTGCACTTATTTTCAGGTTTCAGGGCGTTGATGGGTGTTTCGATTATCCACATTTTTGGTCAAAGTTTGTAACTGTAAACATTTTTGAGTGTGTATGTGTACCAGTCTGTTGGTTCAATACAGACGTGTAGTGGACAAATGGATGCATCGTATGTGATGAACACAAACACTGGGACAACGGGGCGGCATCGCGGGGTTTTGCAGCAGCGAATTGTCAGCGCGAGGCACAGATGCCGGTCGGACGCTGGAAGCATGTTAACTTTCATTTTCAGTTTGTTGTATCCTTGTGGCTCAAGAGTCCACGGGTTCATTTGTAGAAAAAAAGCTTTTTTTTTTACTCATGTTGGTAAAATTGCCTGGGGTTTTTCCCTAATGTTACTATATTGTTATTACCATTTTCTTATATTTCTTTTGTGTAGAAGAGACTAGATATACAATACAATAGCCACTTTGTCACATAAAACATCACAAACAGTGCAATATGAGTAGAATTCCGATGCCGAAACTCACCAATGGACTAATAATATTAAATGGATTTAATTTTGTAACATGAACATGAGTTTGACAGCCCTGCCCTAAACCTTCTGGTATACACGTTCCAAGTCGAGCCTGTAGGTGAATGTTTAGATTTATTCACGTATGTACAGACGTTCAACATGTTAAGACTGGGATGGAATTTCTGTCTGGATTAACGTCGTCGGGTACACAAATCAGCCTCAAAAGAAGCATTTGTCGACGACACCCCAAAGCTACTGCACACATACCTATGGATAACAGCGGCGGCAGCTCGCCAAGTGCTTTTACACAAATATTAACCCCGCCTCCTCCAAACACCAGGGTTTGTGCAGGTCCCGACACGCCCAGGTTCAGACTTTAAAAGCCGTTTCATCTGATTTAACATCCAGTTCACATCCAACTGACTCCTGTTTTCCACCACACTGCGTGAGGGGACGTGTCATTTCAGCTTTCAGTGATGAACACACACTTATTTCACGTGAGATCACTCACTGGGTGCAACGTCTTCAGCCAATCAGATTTAAGTCCTGACAAAGATCACATTTAGGACATTTTGAAGCCCAAAATTCAGATCATCAGACTCAAGGACTTTCAAGGACGTATGACGACTTACATTAGATCCTGTCAGTCACATCTTTTTTTCAAATAATTTAATGTATTTGTCGTCTTTTTTCATTTTATTTAAACACAAAAGGTAAATATACAACCAGTATACAAGTAAATAAAAAGAACATTATATAAAAATGTGAAACATGTTACATAACTCCCGTCTTTTCAGTCGTTGCAGTGATAAGTTTAAAGTAAAATTACATTTCTTTTTGGAAAATAATAAAACAAGGGGTGTCTTTATAAATGTACTTTTATGAATGACAATTTTTTTTTGCCAAAAATATAACCAATTTATTTATTTAAAAAAAAAAATTTTTTTTTCAAACATTTTCCTTTTTGTTTAGGGTAATTATGAAAACCAAAAACATTTTCCCACATTAAAACAAAATTGTTGGCAAAATTGTCAATAATAAACCTGCTGAGGTCTGAACATATGCACCTGCATATTAACAATTACATTTTCTTTTTTTTATCCTTTTCATTTCTTTTCCTTTGCCCCTGCATATTAAGAACATATTATTTTTTGTAGTCTCTGAATGTAGTTTAAGTGCTGCAGACGCCCTGTCATCAGTTTCTTTGGTCAAATCCTGGTGAATGACGCGTCTCATTGATGACCCGTCATACATGTAGTTTCAGCGTCTGTTCATCGTACTCACCTTTAGAAATAGTAAGTGCAGGAGACCACTGTGATCTGAGAATATCCAGACAGATACTGCCGTTACTGTTAATATTTGGGTGGTAAATTCTTGTTGTAAATGCAACCTGGAAGAGGAAATAAAGGAAAAATTAGTCTGTGGCATGAAGTCCAAACAGGTCCATGCTGAGCCGACGACGCGGAACGTTCATGACTAACAGCCTCAGGAATGACAGGTATTACTGCAGGTTAGCGACGCACCCGTACAACACGTTTATGGTTCAAGTTCATTTATGACTGTTGTTGTGAAGTCAAGGCTTTACTGTATAAAACCACTGGGCCTGATGAGCCTGGAGGGAACTACAGGTGGTGTTCCATGACTTTAATATATGAACAGATGAAAACCTGAGCATCTATTAGAATATCACTCACACTTTGATATAAATGACATCTTCTCTGTGTCAAACATGCTGAAATCTATAATGTTTGAAGATGATACACATTTATTTTGTACTGGTAAGGATATATTTGAGTTGTTAAGAGAAACAGAAAAAACTGGTATTGATAAAGAAATGGTTTGATTGTAATAAGTTATCTTTAAATGAAAATAAAACCAAGTTTATAATTTTTCCAGGCAATAAAAAGGTTGAAGATGCAAAACTATATTTAAATGATGGAAATAGAAAGTTTATGAAACTACATGTGTAGGAATTATCAGATATTAAACTGTGTGTGAAACCCCATACTGAGTATATTAAAGGAAAAGTATTTAAATCTATAACATACTGTGTAAAACATATTGAATATATTAAAGTGTTTAAATGTATGACATACTGTAGAAAACGAGGGACTGACTGAACAGACTATATATGATCTATTGTTCTGTGGTTCTGACATACTGAACATACTGTGTAGAAATATAGACAAACTATTATAGATACACGAGTACAATTACAACAAAGAGTTATTACAATAATTAATAAAGTGGGATATTTTGATGCAACTAATAATTTATTCACCTTAAAATGTCAGGATATTATATTCAAATAATAAATAATAGATTTATAAAGTAAAAAATAATAGTTTCAAATAGCATTCAAGATAATTATAATTTCAGAGGTCTTTATATTTGTGAATGGACTAAAGTTTGGACAAACATGAAGTTTCAATGTATTTGGGTTGTGGGTGTGAAATTATGGGATGGACTTGATGAATTTAAGTTGTCCACTTCTTTGACTACATTTTAAAAACTGCCTTAAGTCTAAAATTCTTCATGAATATTCAGTTGAGATGGTAGATGTGTTTTTCTGTTGTTGATTCTTTTGTTATAATGTGAATATTCGATGATGTTCACATTGAAATGAATGGAAACGGTGTGTGTGTGTGTGTGTGTGGGTGTGTGTGTATGGGTGTGTGTGTGTGTGTGGGGGGGGGGGAGACACTAAAGACGCTTTTGCTTCTAGGATATCCCTGTTTTGGTTTTTGTGTTTGTTGTATTAAGTGAAATGATTGATGTGCAGACCAACATAAACCATTCAAATGTAGAATAAATAAATTAAAGTGTATGAATACTGGTGCTTACCTTGGGTGGTTTGAAGGGGTAGTCTGTTGGAAAATGAATTGTCAAGAAGAAAACGCCTCCCTGATAAGGACTGTCAGTCTGAAAGAGAGAATGACATTTGCATACTTGGGAGAAGAATGAGCCGCACTTCCTGTCCACAGCTACACATTATCAAGTCAAATTTCAACCTTTATGGTGTCAATATATTTGAGACAACATCCACGGTCACGACCTCAGAGGCAAATGTCAGTGGTCATGTTACTTTTGGGAGGATTTGGATGGTAAATCATCTACTTACAGGTCCCATGATTGTGGCTTGCCAGTGAAACACTGCAGAGAACAGAGGGAACGTTAGCAAACACAAGAGTTCCAGGTATGTCATCAGACAGGTACTGCATTCCCCAAAACAACAGCTCCTTGGACATAGTCTTCTCTAGTATTGCGTTTTCATAAATGCAAATTTAACCCATTAAGACCCAGTGCTATTTGTGTGCCAGTTCCTAAATGACTCTTTCTCTATTTCTAACTTTTGAGTGATTTATCACCATTTATTCTGATATTATGCTCAGTGTAACACTTGTGCGCTGTTCATATTTTTCTTTTTTCCTTTGTTGGATCACATTTATGAATTAATGTTTTAAGTGTGTTTTTAACTTGTCTCTTTTCCATTTTTTGTAGCACTGTGAATTGCCCTGCGTATGAATTGTGCTCTACAAATACGTTTTCCTTGCCTTACTCATGTTTAGTTTTTTTCTAAAATAAAATGTAACATAATCAAGATACGATAGATGTTGAGGGTTACTTTATTGAAAACAGAAGAAACACTAACCTTTTCAGTCTGATCTGTCACTAACTGAACATAAACCCAGTGTGTCCATCTACTGTCATTGGTCAAACTCCATGGGTTTTACTGGTGAGTCAATGTTGTAAAAGATCATGGTGTTTCCATGGTAACTATGGAACCTCTGAACATCCAAATGGGTCATATCTGATGACCATGAACAGATAATTGATTCCATGAAATTGATGGAATTAATCCGTTTATATCAGTAGATGGTTTTGATTTCTGAGGATAAAAGACTAAATACAGGGTTCTGGGTGATAGAAAAATATGAACTCTTATTTTTCAAAGATTTTAATCATTTTCTCCTTACTTCAGAAGGTATGTTCACTTAAGTATCATATTTTATGTTTTTTGTTGTTCTTTTTTCCATATTTTCAGGCATTTTGCTCATTTTATTCTCATTTTGCAACTTTTTGTACACTTTACCCTTCCATTGATTGACAGTAGTGCATCAAAAGGTACTGAACCTTTTATGTCAGTAGATGGTTTGTCACCAGTGGATGTTTGGGACTTTGTGGGTTAATATACTAACACGTTTTGCATTTCCTTGTCTGAATGTTGCCATGTAAATAAATAAACTCGTGTTCCAATTTGCATTTTTTTTAGTTGGCCCTGGTTTTGCCTTCATTTAATAAATTCTGACATTAAAATCTACAGTTTTGTTAAAGAGTCAGAGTTCTGTTCTGTCAGTTTCCTCAAAAAATAACATACTAATGACTTCAACTTCTGTCATAACATCTGAAACTATGGACAAACAGAGTCATTAAAGTTTATGACATTCTCTGTGCATGAATGCAGTTTTTCTTACAGTTTCGTTTTTGTTAAGAATTCCCCCTGAACTGTTTTCATTGTGTTTCTTTTACTCAGTCACACCCTCTGACATGACCTTTATCCGTTTTATGTCAAGGGTTGGATGAAAACATATCAACGGGTGACGCTGTTAAACTTGTGACCATGTATAGGACACTTACTGTCGTCGCCCACGGGGCCGGCGGAGCACTGTGCTGGGGGGTCACGGGCCAGGTCGTTAAGCTCCTGTGATGAAAAGAGGTTTACAATAATGAGCAATTACACCACATCATCTTCACAGACAAAACAAGGAGGCTGAAACTGGAATCGATGCACGGGACGACTAAGTAGCACTTAACATCTGGGCCAATGGTGTCATGACGGACTAATGCCGCCGCGTTTGTTTTAGTCAATACAATCGGGTTTGTTACGCATTCACTGGTCTGAAAAATGACTTCATCATTCATCACAGTTCATCAGGTGCCGTTTTAGGAGAATGCGAGGCATTTGTGCTTTAAAATTAGACAATAAAGACCATGTGAAATCCCAACAAAGACGTGTATCCGGTCCCTTCCATCAGCCTGGGGGCCACTCACCACCATTACCACCAAACATACACATGTACAACGGGGGGGGGCAGTTCACAGGATTTCACAACCAAGTTTATGGGTTTTCTTGAAGGAAAACTGTGGGTTCTTAGGATTTCAGGTTTATTTATTTTTTTTATTTTACATGAAACAATCCTACAATGTTCACACTGCAATATGATAAAGACTCAAATTTGACTACTAAATATTATCTATTTGATTTGTGTGAAAAGTTGCATGTTTTTCAAGTCATCTGAGCCGCTGTAGGTCGAAGAAGTTCAAGAGTCTTAAATATTGCTTGGCCGTTCAGTGGTAGTACAAACAGACTATATATTGTAAAAATATCAATCACAATAACAGCGTGTACAATATTTATATCACAAAGGCGTGCATTAATTTCTTATTTTGTTGATTTGTTTTCCGTTTTCCATCCATGTGTGATTTTCTCTCCCACTCTAACATGGTAGTTTTTCCTGGTATATAAACTGAAGTAATGCTACTGCTGCTAATTAAACAGAAGTTTACATGTTATTAATGTATTTTTTATGTTATTAATGTATATATTTTATTGAAAAGATGTGAATATTTCCAGAGCACAACTCAGACCAAGGCCTGAACACTTGTATTTATAGATTTTATTTGTGTATGGAGTATTTACCAAATCAGGCATCAATGGAATATAGTCGAGTTAAAGCTCCTCCACAGCAGTACTCTGACACTTTAGTTATTATCAAACATGATGTTGATGATGATGACATGGTGATGTATTTTGGATGTTTTATTGCTAACAATGTAATTAAGAATTAGAGATGTTTGTTTAAAATATACTATTGGTAACCTGTAAAAAGGCTATTACCAAAAAAAAAAAAGGTCCAGATTAGAACCACAGTTCAGTTACAGACTGGATACAAATAGTGAATGGAGTATTAGAGACGGAGACTGACCCATAGATGAAGACTCTAGAGCAGGGGTACGTACATTTGTGTTCTGTATGTTGTGTCAGATTTGTACGGTTGCAATTATGTCAATGAAATTAGTTGTTAACATGCATTAGTATGACAAAACTTTGAGTAGTGAAACTGAGGGTGGTAATAAATTAGGGTTGAATATTGGCAAGAACCTCACAATATGCTACGCATCACAATACTTGGATCACGATACAATAGTATCACAATATATCATGATATTGTGACATATCGCAATATTCTACACAGCTAAGAAAAAATAGAGAATGTAAATCACAAAAAATTGAAAGGACAAATTACATCAAAACTATTTGATTTAAAACAACTTTTCCATTTTATTGTTTTTGAAATAATGAGTCAAATGCAGTGTTACATACAATAACACACACCTACCTACACAACATAAAGGGCATCTCTTAAAGTGCATTAAAACATAAAATGCATTAAGTTTGTCACTTACACTACTATGAATTAAACTAATGTTGCAAAGAAATAATTTTTGTTTTTCCAACAAAAAAGAAAATAAATTAACCCATAAAGACCCAGTGTGACATTTGTGGCCCTTCCCAAATAAGTTTTCTTTATATTTAACCGTCATTAAGTGGCTTATCACCATTTATTGTAATATTGTCTTCTGTATTTCATGGGGGGGGGGGGGTTCCTCAGTGATAATCAGGTATTTTCCAAAATTTAATTTAATAATCATGTAGATATTCATAAAAGCTTAAAGTTGAGGATTATTATCTCAAAAACACAAAACTGAATGAAAAAGTGACTTTCAGCAAAATCTATCATTAATAACATAACCCCAGTGTGTCCATCCACTGTCATTGATCCAACTCCATGGGTTTTACTGAAGAATCAATGTTGTAGAATATGACTGTGTTTCCATGGTAACTACAGAGCCTTCAAATGTCCAAATGGGTTATATGACCATGAAAAGATAACTATTTTACACCTATTATTTACATGTATTAGTGTGTCAACGGGGATTAAACGGTTTACATCAGTAAACTGTAGGGCAGATGGTGGATATTTAGGACTTTATAGGTTAAAAAAGAAGGTTAAATCTTGTAAAAATATCGTTTGGGAACTGACACAAAAGTAGTACTGGGTCTTTATGGGTTAAAACCAATTGTTAGTCACAAAAGTTTTGGGTTTTTTTATGGCCAATGTATCCCCAGATGTCCCTTATGTTTGTTGTTTTCAGTATCGTGTACTGTACAAAATCGGCAACACGATACACCATGGAGCAATGTATTTGATAAATACTGCCCCCCCAAACCATATCTATACAAAACATCCCGTCCTACTTTCACTATGTTTGAACGCCTCTTCCTTCACTATCAGGTTTTTCCAGCTTCAACTATTACATTTTTAATAAGGTTAATGTGTAACCATTATACAATCGTCAACTTTTACACGCGATGAGTTCCCACGATTGACGGTTGGACTAACTTCTGTCGCCAGTTTCCTGTAGTGAGTGCCAGAACACACACCCTGTGATGAACAGAGGCACAAATACCAAGGAAATGTCTCATGAACTCTGACTCCACTGCTCTGACTCATAGCTTCTGGTAACACCAACTTCAGCGGCTATGATCAAACTCTACACATCGAGCCAACCCAGCTGACATTAGACTAAAGTAAATATGTGGTTTAAGTGCCCAAACACCAGCCAGGCGTGTGTTTTTGTGTAACGGTATGAAGTGTTGAGCAATTCATGCGGCCTCCTTCCATCCGTCGAATAGTCAACCTGTGATGCTACTGCTAGCTACCACAAATTATGTTAGCTTAGTCGGTTTCCGTGTCAGTTAACCGATCCCGCTAGTTAAAGCCACGTCCATAAATCTCCAACTCGGCTCATATTTCACTAACACTTACGAACACGGCCACTTCCGAGTGTGTTTCACCTTTCCAATCTACTCTACCATCTACCGCCATGATACATTAGCACGAACAACCGCTACATTGTGGGAGGCTAGCAAGGAAGCTAGGCTAGCGGCTCCGGTTGTCGCCATCAGCTTACCTTGTGGATCCTTTTCAGCGCCATTCTGTTCAGATGTTGTTCTCCTTAGTTTTCAATCCAAGTAGTGTCTGGCGGCCGTGATATGCCAGGATGATTCGGTGGGAGTTAAATAACTGACACGGGGTCAACTAGTCGACGGCCTTTCTTCTCGGAGCTAACGTCGTAGTTAGCCGGCTAGCTAGCGAGCTAAAACTACGTATGCGCGGAGGTGCTAACAAAGCTAGCTGTGTTAGCCAGCTAAATGTCACTTATTATTCGTCTTCAGATTGTCCGCAGTTCGGATTTGAGGCGCTCAGGTGTGCGTGTCTCCGGTTGCGGCCGAATAAGTGCGTGTTCCAGGTAGAAGAACCCGGACGGTGGGGATCTCCTGTCGGTGTCGGTGCCTTTAGCCAACTAGCGGCTGTCTACATGAATGTGAAGCTTTATGAAGTGAAGGCGGTCCGGGCTGCGCTGAGTGACGGGCGGGTGTGACGTCACAGACTAGAAAAAAAAAAAAAAGACTGGAAAAAAACACACACACAAAACACAAAAAACAGGCCAGTTAGGACAAAATAACAACACACACAGGCGGAGAATTCACTGGAGGACACACAGAATATATAGAACGTGTGCTTTTATCCCCTGAATGAAAACAAAAATAGAAGAATGTAATATAAACGTAAAATCATGTTTATGTTGACATGGTCCAATCAGAACAAGAATATAGCACACCACTTCTGTTCCCAGATGGACTTTTTATCATAAATAAATTAATAAAAAAAACAGAAAAGTTCCATAAGAGAAAAGATTCAACTGGTACATTCTGAGTTAATGTTGTAAAAGTTAAGAGTATTCAAAATAGAAAAAGGAATAGAAATGAACAAAACAGATGACAAATAAACACAATTATAAAGACCCAGTGCTCGTTCCACAAGGATTTTTCTCTACTTTTTCTAAAGTGATTCATCACTATTTATTCTAATATGCTCTGCACTTAGCATTTTTAAGTAAAAAAATGTTATTTTCCTATATTTCATTCACTGATCATGTAGATGTTCATTAAAGCTCAGATTCAGGTTGAGGGTGAATATATCAGAGATGACTGAATACAAAGTGAAGTTTTCAGTCAAATCTGTCATTAACTGAACATAACCCCAGTGTGTCCCATTCACTGTCACTGATCCAACTCCATGGGTTTATATATATATATATATATATGTGAGAGTGACTGGTTGTTTGTCTCTATATGTCAGCCCTGTGATGAACTGGTGTACCCCGCCTTCGCCCTTAAGTAGCTGGGATGGGCTCCATGCGACCCCCGTGACCCTAATGAGGATAAAGCAGGTATGGAAAATGAATGAATGAATGAATGAATGAATGAATGAATGAATGAATACATATATATATACCGGTATGTATAACCCAAGTGTGTCCATCCACTGTCATTGATCCAACTCCATGGGTTTTTACTGAGGAATCAATGAAGATGTTGGTGTTTCCATGGTAACTATGGACATCCCATCTTAACATCCCAAATGGGTCATATCTGATGAATAACTGTATTTTACACCAATTATTGACATATATTGAAAGGATGAAAGGATCAAAGGGATATAAAACAGTTTAGATCAGTAGATGCTCTTGGCTAACAGTTGATGTTTGGGTCTTTATGGGTTAAAAAATGGCCAAAATAATCCAAAAACTAAACCAAATAATAAACAAAGTGAACAAAATTGTCACCACAGCAAACAAAAAATAGAACAGAATGGCCAAATAAAATCACTTTAAAAAAGCAGCAACTTGGCTTAGATGAAAATGAAAACATGGCCAAAATCCATGCAGTCATGTATATATCATATAAATGTAGGCTAACAGCTGAAATCTGTTTTTTTTTTTCATGTAATAATCATTTTTTAAATTGTTGTGAGGTTATTAATAATAAACTAGCGTTGACCCATGTGGGTCCACTTCATTGCTTTCCTTTCTTGGTAAATTCCACTGGTATGTTCAGGTGAATAACCTCTCAGCTGACATGTCTGTTTATGCACCGGACACCATGGCAATGTGGCCTTATTGTTTATCTGTTGCTAGGTAACCCACTTCAATGATGATTCTGATTCTGGCCGTAGCAATTGTAAGGTTATTGTATTCCAAAATTATACTAGTATCTCCCAAAATATAAGTATTATCAACTCTGAGTTTTCACTAGTCTGTTAATTAACCAAAAATACCCAAGTATGATGAACTGCAGCAGTCAGCTCTGAACAGCCCCGCTGTGACGGAGTCCCTTTTATCATACAGATTATTGAATAGCATCTTACTGTTTTTATCCCGCTCCCGAAGGGAAGACAAGGGATATTGTTTTTGGTTCGATTTGTTTGTTGTTTGCCAGAGGGTTTTAAACATGTTGGTCAGTTTGTCTGTCTGTCTGTTTGTGCCATAACATGGACACACACACACACACGTGTGTGCCATAACATGGAAGTAAATCTGCCATCAGATACTGAATGGTTGTATTTTGCAAGATTTTTTTTTTAGAAAAGTTGTATTTCATAATTTGAATATTTTATGGTTGAATGTTTTTCAATAGTTGACTGAATTCAATTATTAAAAAAAAAATTAAACTTAAAAGTTCTTAAATACAATGCGTTTCAAATTCAACATAAAAAATTCAAAATAGGACGGTGTAGTGTAGTGTAGTGCAGGTTAGCGCTCATGCCTCACAGCAAAAAGGTCCTGGGTTCGATCCCAGCACCATCTGTGTGGAGTTTGCATGTTCTC
>JAPTGZ010000016.1:29017306-29027893 GCA_029814645.1 Fowleria isostigma | reverse complement strand
ACTAATATTTATACACATCTAAAGTATATTTACAATAATATTTATACACATCTAAAGTATATTTACACTAATATTTACACACATCTAAAGTATATGTACACTAATATTTATACACATCTAAAGTATATTTACAATAATATTTATACACATCTAAAGTATATTTACACTAATATTTATATACATGTAAAGTATATTTACACTAATATTTATACACACCTGTCCATTAAAGACGTGTAGACCTTTAACATATTAACTGGTCGGTCTGATTGTGATTTCAGTTCATTTCTTCCCAGGTTCACTTAATGACTGTAGAGACCGTGGTGAAGTTAGTGTCAGGTCGTGGTTCTTCTGTGTTGTTGTTGGTGTTGTTAATGTTGTTGTTGTTGTTGTTGACTCTGACTCATATCTATGAGGATGAAGGACACAGTTTCCTGTTGTTACCATTATTAATTATAAATTATAATTTTTAGTTATCACTGGACCAGTGTACTGTATCCTGAAAACTACAACAGTACAGTCAACATCCTGGAGGGGGCGGGGCCTGAAGTGGGTCATTGTATTTAAAGGCCCATCTACTGTCATTAGTCCTAAATGGACTTGAAGATGGACCTGTGGAGTTGAATGAATGAAGGAGTCAGACCAAACATAGACTTTACAGTTTATGGAGAACACAAGGACATGTTTAAAATGTAAAATTATGTTTAAAAAGCATTAATTAATTCCTTTAAATCAACTCTAACCACGTGTTTTTGTGCTTTCGTGGTTCCAGCTGTTGACGGGGACTACTGGCGCCTCCTGAACCCTGGTGACTATAAGGTGGTGGTTTGGGCCGAGGGCTACTTTCCGTCTGTGCGGCGCTGCTCCGTGGGTCTGGAGCCTCACGCCACCATCTGCGACTTCACCCTGACCAAGACGCCCGTCCAGAGGCTGAAGGAGATCCGCGCCAAGGGAGGGAAGATCCCCCGGGACCTCCAGCTCCGCCTCCGCGCTCTGAGGCTCCGGAAGCTCCGCGCCAGCACCAAAGCCATCAACCGGCGCCGGGAGGGTCAGCGGCTCCAGACCAGACGGGCCCGGTCCCTGGAGGCCCACAGGGTCTGATGACGGAGGATAACTCCGCCCCCACACTGAGTATGTTCTAACAGGGTTGACATCTACGGAAACACATGGAATTCACCAAAGAAAGAAAAACTAGACGCATCCTGAAAGAACATTCTGACCTTGAAATTATGAGAAAACATCCAAAAAGTTCAACATAATCATCAAATAACATTGGATTTTAAATGTTGTATCAATAATCGGTCTGGGGTCTGGATGGACATCAATCTAACAGTAGAAGTGGGCGGGGCTTAACTGGAGGAGAACTGACGTCATCCAATCACAGTCCATGTCTGACGTCTATCAGTGATCAATAGGAACTAGACTGATATATAGATCAATATAGATATATAATATATATAATCATATATAATATGAACCACTAGAGGTAAAGGCACATTTGTAATATTCCAAAAAATGTAAAAATTTGTCAAAAAATTAAACGATCAAAATTTTTCAAAAGTGTGAACCACAGAAGACAATTAATGCCACTGGAAAAAAGAGGATAAAAATGAAAGTCAAATATATATTTATTATTATTATGGCTTTTTTTTCTTAAAATTCCGACTTTTTTTCGTAGAATTCAGACTTTTTTCTCAGAACAGTAATAAAATAAATTACGCCGTAATTGTTTTTCCCAGTGGTCTTAATCATCTTCCATAGAGAACAAACTTTGAAAAATACATAATCTTTAAAAAAAAAAATGAATCCAACGAGTAATTTTGGAAAACAAAATTAGTTAAATCTAGACATTGGTGACCTTGAGTTTGACCATTCAAAGTCATTCAAGGTCAATGGTCATGGACCCAAATTAAAGTTCATATGTGACCTCCTATTAGTGACCAATAATAACTATAATGATATCTGTGACCATTTACATGTTATAAACCATCTAAATATGGACCATTAGAAGGAAAGGCAAATTTGTAAAATTTCAAAATTTATAAAAATTTCAAAAATCTACATTTCTTAAAACTATGAACAGAATTCATTCATTGTCTCAAGAAAAATAAATTTAAAATTTGAAATGAATCTGACCAGTTTCAGAAAAAAAATTGTTGAAATCTAGACATTAATGACCTTGATTTGACCCTTCAAGGTCACTCAAGGTCAAAGATCATGGACCCAAATGAAAGTCCATATATGATTTCCTATCAGGGATCAATAGTAACTATTGATATCTGTAACTATTTACATATAAAACATTAACATACGAACCATTATAAGTAAAGGCAAATTTGTACATTTCAAAAATAATTTTAAAAAAAAATTTAAAATCAAATTTTCTCAAAACTATGAAAAAAAATTGTGGACATTGTCTCAAGGAAGATAAATATAAAATTTAAATGGTCCTATCAGAGGGTCCAATTAAACACAAGTTTGTCCAGATTTTCATTTATCGTATTTCTATAAAAGTCCAACCTTTACTTACTAAAGTGTTTTTTTTTTTTTTATCGGCTCCTCCATCCGTTTAAAACATTATTTTACTTAAAACATCCCGCAGCGTCACATCATTTCCTCATCATTTCGAGCTCTTTTCTTCTAATGTGTTTTTTTTCTTATTAAAACCTTCTGCTGTGCAATAAAGTCAGGTTTTATTTGAGATGATCACACTGTCGACACTTCCATGTCTTTGTGAAACCAATTGACAACATTGATAATGTACGAAAAAGACATCGACTCAGTATAGATATGGAGGTTATTACAGAAGAACGACAAAGAACGACAAATGACGAAGAACAAAGAACGACAAAAAATGAAGTGACATAAAAAATAATGAAGAATGATGAACGACAAATGAAGAATGATAAAGAATGACAACAATGATGATAATGACAAATGAAGAGTAATGATGAATAATGACAAATAATGACGAAGAGCGACAAAGAATGATGATAATGACAAAAGTAATGAACAATGATGAAGAATTATGAAGAATTCTAAAGAATGACAAAGAATGACAAATGACGAAGAAGAATGACAATACTGACAAATGAAAAATAGTGAGCAATGATAAATAATGACAAATAATGACGAGTAATGATGAAGGACAGAAAGAAAAATGTTGAATAATGTCAAATACCGAACACTGATGAGTAATGACGTTCATGGACGTTGGCGCTGACGCTGTGGTTTTTACGTTAATGTATAAAGAGACGTCGTTGATGTTTAAAGTGTCAGCAGGTCTGATGTTTTACATGTTTAACTCGGTTTGAATAAAAATCTACTAAATAGAGTTCATGTGTCTGAGTGTCCACACAGTGTTCATGTGTCCAGTTGATCAGAGTTTAACCCTTTATGTGTTTGATATTTTTTCATTTTAGTCAAAAAGACGCCATGATGACTTTTCTGTGACGTCATCTCATTGTTTCTTCTTAGAACTTGAGTGTTAAAACTTAAAAATGTTTATTGTAATCGAAGTTCTAAACTTTTCTGGAGGAGAACTCAACTAATTCAATCCATATGTGACTGCCGCAAGAGGAAAATGAATCAAAACAAAACAATACAATAAAAACGCAACAAGATGAAAAAAGAAGACAGAAGATGCAACAAGATGAAAGTTTGGTAAGATCATAACCAAAACAAAAATGTAAAAAGTAACGAGAAAAAAAAGCAGCAAATGATATAAGAAAAAAAAAACATAAAAGCTGCAACAAGATGAAAAAAAAAAAAAGCCGCAAGCGGCCTCTGCTGGCCCTCACCCTCCCTTGTGACGACTAACAGTGCAGATCCACTGGCAAGGAGGCTCCGCCCCGCTCTGGAGCGTCAGAGCCCCCCGGAAGAGTGCGTGGTGGGAGTGTCCCGTTTGTGGATGGGTGCGACTGGGCTTTTTCTTTCCTCGTATCCACTTAAAAACTTTATTTCTGTGAATGTATTTGTGTTATTACTTATTATCAACAGCAACAACTTCGGACGCTTTTTTCTACGCCTCATTACGCATTTTCTGTACCATTCTACCGCCATGCGGTCGTCTGACATCATGTTGGACCGCCCAGGCATTGCTCTGCTGTTGGATATTCGCTCAGCGCTCTGCGCTCTTCTTTGCATAAAGATGGGCTCTGCTCAACTTTATGCAAATGAGAGCACGGAGCGACCCCCCCCGTCGATTTGAGTGCAGAGCGTTCCCACAATGCTTTGCGGAAGCTCCGGCACGCGAACAGGGCGTGTCCTATAGACATGAATGGAGAAGGAGCAGAGCGGAGTGTTCCTTACCAGTGGATCTGCACCGTAAGGCCACCCAACACTGAGAGGACACTATGTCGTGCACTCTGACATGTCCCCCCCCTCTTCATCTTCATTTTCCTAAGCATTTCAGTAGCACATTTTTGGTGTTGCCATGGCAACACGATTGTATATAGGGGTGTGTCCTCATTGGTCTTAGGATGCGCTCAATTTCAATCTCTCCCAGAAATTGTACATATTGCATTTGGAGCCCAATCGATGTTTGTATGGCTGACCTGATGCAATTTTTGTGAAGGTTGATTTGTAGGGGGCGCTATGATGCCAAGTTTTAACCGCTCCCATTGATTGGGTGTATGCGTGGGAGATGTACAACTGATTCAAATTTGACCCAAAATTTGTTTGGCCTGACTGAGTCAATTAATGTAAAGGTACATTTGTAGTGGGCACTAAGGCACCAAATTAAAATTTAAGTAAAAATCACAAAGAACAATGATCCAAAAAAAACAAAAATACAAGACAATGTGTGTGTATTGTGGAACATTTTAAATTGCAAAACCCAAAAACATATGTCCTTGTGTAAACCCACTGTGTGGGCGTGGTCACGTATGATGTCAGGACCTCTGTCGTATATGTAGGCGTGGTCTCGTATAATATCAGACCTCTGTTGTACATGTGGGCGTGGTCTCATATACTGTGAGGACCTCTGGTGTACATGTGGGCGTGGTCTCGTATAATGTGAGGACCTCTGTTGCACATGTGGGGATCACCTCAGGGTCACATTGAATTCCGACTCAAACTGATACAAGTCACATTTAACATGAATGTGACCCAACACTTGTAAATATCAAAATTCACCCAAAAATATAATGTGAACGACTTATTCATTGTTGATTTTTATGTGAAATCCAGGGCAGTTTATTCAACAACATGAAAACATGGTGTATTATTTTCATTTTTATTTGATGATGCAAACCAGGGTGTCAAACATGGGGTCTGGGGGCCAGAAGGGGGCGCCAGAGGGTCCAGTCTGGGCCAAAATACAAAAACAACACTGAAGATAAAAACAATCACTGATGTTCAGATCCTCTGAGTTCAGGCCGATGTGATCTCCAGCGGGTCAGAACCAGTAAAACAACAGAATAACACATAAAGAATGACTGCAGGAAAATATTTACATTTACAAACTACACTAAAATTAAAGAACAACCTGAAATGTCTGAAAAATAAGTGTATTTAGACCAATATTGTGCCTATTATTAAATGTTCAGTGTATTTGTAAATCACCTGTGATCTGTACGATATAATGAACATGTAGAAATAATAAACTGAAATATAATACTGTTAAAATTGCACTTATTTTGCTTTAGGAATTTGAATTTGTTCAAGATATTCAGATTTTTTGTAGATGAAAACATGTTTATAAAGTAATTCTATGTTTTGTACTAAAACAGACTTTACTTTTCATTACTTATAAGTTTTGATGCTAATAAACCAGGGTCATAATATTGTTAAAATTGCACCAATTTCCTTTAGAAACTTCAGGTTTTTCATGTTTTCTTTTTTTTTTTTTTAAATGGTTTGTTGATGGAAACATTTTCAACATGTCATTTTGTGGCTTTCAACTTAATTTTGTAACATTTTTTCACCCTGAAACAGATAAGTTTGGTGCTGTGATTATTTCTAGGTGTTGATGTTCTTATTGTACTGGTCTGACCCAGTTCAGACCTAACTGGGTTAAATGTTGAACCTGAACTTAAATGAGTTTAACCCATAAAGGCCCAGCTCTACTTCTGTGGCACTTCATAAAAGAATTTTCTCTACATTTTTAACCTCTCATAAGTGATTTATCATCATTTACTCTAACATTATCCTCTGTATTTTGCATTTTTTTCCAGAGTCATTCATGTGTTTTCTTAAATTTTATTCACTGATCATGTATGTTCATTAAAGCTCAAATTAAAGATGAGAATTAATATTAGAACTGAAAGGAAAAGTGACTTTTTCAGTCAAATCTGTCAATAACTCAACATAACCCCAGCGTGTCCATCCACTGTCACTGATCCAACTCCATGGGTTTTACTGGTCAATCAATGTTGTAGATGACGGTGTTTCCATGGTAACTACAGAGCCTCTGAACATCCAAATGGATCATATCTCATGACCATGAACAGATGAGTAACTGTATTATTGACATGTATTGATAGGATTAATGGATCAACAGGTATTATTCAGTATATATCAGTAGATATTTTAGTTTTTTAGGGTTAACAGAATAAATACAGGGTTCTGGATGTTATAAAACTCTAAACTCTCCTCATTTTTTAAGTATTTTGATCATTTTCTCCACAGTTTAGAAGGATTTGCTCATTTTTATGCCATATTTCAAGGTTTTTTGGGCAATTTTTCCTTATTTTTCAAGTATTTTGCTCATTTTAATTATCATTTTACAAGTTTTTATTCATTTTATCCTGTGAATAACAGATAAAACTACATTTTTCACCAGTTATTTCCATGTATTGATAGGATTAATGGATACACAGGATTAAAGATTTTACATCAGTAGATATTTGGGTCTTTAAGGGTTAAACTGAAATATAATATTGTTAAAATTGCACTTTTTTTCCTTAAGAAATTTCAGGTTTTTCACAGTCTTTGTTTAAGGGTATTTTGTAAATTTGAATGTTTTCAGATTAAAAAATAAATTGCAAATAGGGAAAATGTGAGTATTTTTTGGAGGAAATTTCAGGTTTTTTCAGGTCATTCATTTTTTTTTTGTTAAAGGATAGTTTGTAAATGTCCACATTTTCAGACGTTCCTGTTTTTTATTTCACTAAAACCGGAGTTAATGTGTCCTTGTCGTTTGGCGTTGCTGTCGTTCTTTTCCTTGTTCCGATACGGTTCAGACCAAACCGGTCTGAAGGTGGAACCTGAACGGGAAGGTTAGCGCGTCATCGCCCCCACCCTGCCGCCGCATGGATTCGAGCGACGAGGAGGGCGTCGTCAACGATGATGATGATGATGATGATGATGATGAAGACGAGGTCCTGGAGTCGGTGTGAGTTCAGATTGTATGAGCAGAGAAGCAGCACCAGTGGAAAGGCATGAATGAAGCGACGGCCAAACCACGCCCGGCGCCGCGGGTTTAACGTCCGCCTGTCGCATCGTTAGTGTTTGTTGTGGACGTCCATCTGTCCGTCCGTCCCACCGCCGGCCACGCCTCCAGAGTGGACGGTTCGAGTCTGTCTGAAACGCCGTGGTTCAGTCTCTTTGTTGCATTTGTGTCCTCGGCTGCGGTCTGATCAACGGGCCACAGCTCACAGACCCCGCCCCCTTCTCACAGACCCCGCCCCCTTCTGTCCATGAGTTCGATCCGGTTCAGGGTGCGACCTGCAGCTGCGGACCCGGGGCCACAACACTGGCTTTAAGGCTGGGTTCAGTCTGTTTTAGTCTTTGTTCCACCAACAGCATTGGCGAAAACTCAGAACGCCCAAAGGTTCCATTGAGGGACGTTTACATGCACCGAGACCACGCCCACCAAAGGCGGAGTCTGGACACCAACGACGGAGAAAACCTGATTGGCTGTGTAAGTGTACCTGTCTGGTCGATCATCTCATATAATTTGTTTTTTATGTATTTTTTTTCCATGCTGTAGTCGATGTGTTGTTCAGAGGATTAGAGCCACTGGAAAAATAAAAAATATGGTCCAATATATTTTATTATTCAGAGAAAAAAACAAGTCAGAATTTTGGCTATAAAAAACTATTTTTCTTTTGAAGAATTCTGACTGAAATTTTAAAACATTATTAATATTTATTTTTTCTCAGAATTCTATTTTTTTTATTATTGAGTCTGAGTAAAAGATCAGAATTCTGAGATTAAATCAATCTATTCAAAACTCTGACTTTAATCAGAATTCTAACTTTTTTGTCAGAATGATCATAAAAAAATTACAGAAGAGGATTAGGGCCTCTGGAGAAAAAAAAACAAGAAATAATGTCTGATGTATTTTTTATTATTGTTTTGAGAAAAGTCCGACTTCTGAAAAAAAAGTTAGAATTCTGACTTTTTCTCAGATCAATAATTTTCATAAATTTTTTTTAAAAGGTCAGAATTCTGACTTTAATATGAGATTTCTGACTTTTTTCTCAATAATAAAATATACGTACACACACACATACACACACACACACGTGTGTGTGTGTGTGTGTGTGTGTGTGTGTGTGTGTGTGTGTGTGTGTGTGTATATTGGACCTCAATTTATCCTTTTTTTCCCCCAGTGGCCCTCATCGTCTTCCATATATTGTTGTGTGTAATTGTCTCTGTAATTACAATGAAAAATGTCCAATAAAATGAGTATTTAAAGAAAAAGTTGGGAAAAAATCCGATTTGATTCAGGTTTTAGTTGCATTATTGGTGGATTGTATTTAGTATAAAGTAGCATCAGCGCCACCCTGAGGATAAAAAAAGGACTGAAGTCATTTCTGAGACAAAAACAGGTCGGAATACTACAATAAATATGCAATATTTTGAGACAAAAAAAAGACGTAGTATGGCATTATATTATGAAAGTTTAGATTATTAATGAATATTATTAATACATAAAATGAGGAAAAAGTTGTATTTTTTATTGCTTAATTTGACAAGAATTGTCCAATTATCCCTAAAATGGACTAAATTAATGAACTACCCTCATATATATTTGGATTCTTAAGGGAAAAAAGCACCAATTCATAAAAATCACTGCCTCTTAATTATCAAGACTTTGTTTCTTTCTCTTGTGACTAAAAATCTTCCATTTCTAAATCAAACAAAACATTTGAGGGAAATTTTTAAATATTTTCTCTCATTTAAACGACAGTCATTAATCATTTGCATTAAAGCTGCTAATGATCATTTTTGACATACTGTGAATATTTTGATTTGTTTAGAAACATTTCATACAGAAATATTAGGATTATGATTTTTTTTAGTGTAATAACTTTTGTACTGATGTGATTCTTGTAAAATTTGGACTTTTTATTCCAATATAAGGATCTTTATTCTTTAAATCTGATTATTTTATCCTCATTGTGGTGCTAATCCTTCAAACATTCAGTTTTGTTTTTTTTTTTATTTATTTATACAGTTTTGTGTCTGTTTACATTTAACTCAGTTTATTAATGTGGAGAACAGGTTCCCAGTTTTTGGTTTTAGAACCAACAACGATTGAAGGATTCGCAAGAGTCTGAAAACACTCAAATGTGCGGAAATCGGATTATTTTGTGCACGTAAACGTAGTCGATAAACTTTCTCACCAGAGTCTGAATGTGGTTTTTAACTCCGCTGCAGCGTCCGAGCCGGTTTATACGACCATAAAAGGTCGATAACGGAGTAATCCGGTAATTGCTGTAATTAGATGCGATGTGTTTACATACACTTTAGAAATGCCATAATCAAAAAGCCCTGGTTTACGTGTTTCAGTTCATTATTGGATTTTTTTCAGAGTACATGTGCACGTTATGACAGAAGACGTACACTTCCTTCTTGTCTCATTACCATGGTAACGCCTACAGTGTCAGCGTTAGCTGTCCTAATGTGAGAGGAGATAAGACGACAAAATAGGTCACATGTTGCTACTGTCCTTCATTTAATTTCATTGTTTGTTTACCTTTTTCCTTCGCTGCGGAACTTCCAATTATGTAGTTGTTTTTTTAACGCATGTGCAGACATAAAAGACGTCGGAGCATTGGGGAGAAATCTGTGTGTGTCAATCCGATTTCTCCTAATCTGATTACTGTGGTTATCAGATAAAGCTGATCAGATTGTCCTGTTTTCATGATCACTGGAATAATCGGATTACTCCAGACATCGGGTAATGATCGGAGTATTGGTGTGGATGTAAACGGACTCAGTGACGCTGATCGTCCGACTTCCAGAGTTATCAGATAATTATTGATTACATAAACAATATTCTCAGACAACAGCAGTAATCTGATTATGAGTAATCAGATTACTGTATTTCCACATGTGGAAATATGGTTCAATTGTAGACGTCGAAGACAATAACAGGAAGTTTGTGTTTATCGTCACATGATCTGAAATAAATCCGATAATGGGCTGAACCATCTAACTGGGTCTGTCCATGATCACGTTTCTTAAGTGTACATGAACGCGTCAGATCTGATTATTCTTGGTTGTGGGTCTGATGAGGTGGTGTAAACGGGTCCTATCTGGTTTCACCGACGTCGGGCCAGTGTCGTCGGGCCGGTCACTCCGCCTCCATGAGGACATGAACCCACAGATTCAATCCAACAGCTCCGCCAGTTTGTC
>JAPTGZ010000016.1:28647053-28657833 GCA_029814645.1 Fowleria isostigma | reverse complement strand
AAAAAATGGTTAAATATAGAGAAAATTTAATTTGGAAACTGACACAAAAGTAGTGCTGGGTCTTTATGGGTTAAATTAAAAACCCAAAAGTGCAGCAGGTCCACCACACCCACCAACCACATCCACTGACCACACCCACCGACCACACCCACCAACCACACCCGCCAACCACACCCACTGACCACACCCACCGACTACACCCACCAACCACACCCGCCAACCACACCCACCGACCACACCCACTGACCACACCCACCGACACCCACCAACACTGGCTGAAGAACACAGATATGAACACACAGTTTTCCTGTTGTTTTCCTCTGCAGACTCCACACACCTAGCATTAGCATTAGCATTAGCAGTCCTCTGGGACCAGCCGGGAGTCGGTTCACGGATGGTTGAACCTTGAAGAACAGACTCCAGACCAGGACCAGGTTGTGGAGGCGGGGCTTTGACAGTCCTGGTCTGGGGTGGACTTCCCGCCGCTGCGCCTCTACCTCCACCTGACACACTCTGGATGTCGGAGTGTCCTTGAAGGCATCGTGGAGCCGCATTAGTGCAGGACAATGATCCGGTTTGTGGTTGGACTCCAGCAGGTTTCAGGTTCTGGTTCCTGGAGCTGTGGGCTCAGGTTCCAGCTGGATCCGTGTAAATGCTGTGAATAACTTTCCGTGGTTTAAACCCGCCTGAGAGGGGCTTTCAGAGTCCGACACCCGATCCGGGACGGCCCAACAGAAGGCCTTTGTGTGAGCCTCCACACACCGGACGCCCAGGCTCGGACCCATCAGATCAGGACGACGCGTTCAAGTGTTTACACGGTTCAGCACATACATCTGATGGTCAGCCCGGGTCAGAGGGGCGGGGCCAGACGGGGGGCGGGGCTACAGCCAGGATCTGCCCAATCAGGACGCCTGAGGTCATCTCCAAAACCACGTTCATGTCCAGATGCAGAGGTTAACGAATATCAACAAATCCAAATGAATGAGCCTTTGATTGTTGTGTTCTTCAATTTTAAAAAAACATTAACCCTTTAACTCCGCCCACCAAAGGCCTGAGGACAAATATTCAGTTTTCATTTCTTATTCCTTTGGGTGAGTCATTCCTAGATTTATTTTTTTTTTTTTACTTACTAATACCAACTCAGTGTCATAAATGACTTCAGTTCATTCAGTCCAAATATTCCACGTTCTACCAGTAAATGTGTAACATTCACCAACAGAAGAACAGAGGTTTGGATTGAATATAAATAATCTGTTATTTTGAATTGGTTTAATCTTTCTACTTTTACCATAAAGACACAAATCAACCATTTCATTCAACATGTTTTTAAAACATTAATAAATATCTAATTACATTTTTTTATGGTATCAAATAACATTTTGTTCAGGAAGGCCAACGACTGTCCACATGTCTGAGTGACGTCCACATGTCCACATGTCTGAGTGACGGTGGTCTTGGTTCCGTTGGGTTCAGATACGTTCAACCACACGGTGGTGTCAGCAGTTAAAGGTTCAAGACCGGCTGATGGAACCTCGACGCATCTGGGGGACGGAGCAGAAGCACACCTGAACGCCACAGACGCTGCACTTTGACCTCCAGTGACCTCCTCCCTGTCGGTGCCATGGATACCATCACGACACCATGGATACTGTCACGACACCATGGAACATCCACCAGACAGATCAGGAAGGAGGAGGAGTTTCCATGGGAACCATCCTGTAGATCATCCAACACCGGCTACAACTAGATTCAACTGATGAGATTTTGTGTCGGTAATAAAAAAAGTCCTGAGCAGACAAAGGATCTAATAAACTGACCGAACACCTACGACACAAACAACCAGGGCTATAGCGAGTACGCTAACATCTCCGCTAGCCAACAAGCATCCAGGCATTATTGATAAAATAAGTTTATAAATGATAAACACTGTTCCAACCAATGACATCATCTACAAACCCATAAAACCCGGAGGACAGACTGGACCTGTCGGCTCTGCCCTGGAGAACAGCTGTGGAATGAAGGCGGGGTTTCAGTTTGGTAAACATGCCGCCTGGCTGAAGATGTGTTTGTGGTCGTGCCGTAAACCGTGACGTTTCTTGCAAGAGGTGAGATGGTGGACCACCGAGACCAGATCTCAGCTGCAGGACTGAGAAGTTCCAAGTGGCAGATCCAACCCTAGAGGCGTGAGTGGGAGGGGCTTCCATTCTCCCCCTAACAAGACATTTAGCCTCCACAATCATTTGATTGATTGATGACTTTGGTTTAATAATTCCCCTTTAGACACCTGTGGGGTTGAACGCAGACATCAGTGGTTTTGGTTTAATAAACTAATGATGCAGATTTTTATTAAAGGGACACGTTCACGTCTGTAGTTTAATCATCGTGATCACGTCCATCGGTCCGACTCATCTGCAGTCGGTTGTGTCTTATCACCGTTTACCATCAGTCCAACACCAAGTGTTTTCAGTGAAACAGAACCAAAACCAGACCGGTCCAATGTTCCGGTTCAATATTCCATTGAGTCTCATCATCCAATAACACCTCGGAGCCACAGAGAAGATGATGATGATGAAGATGTGCCTGGAAACGGTGAACATGAAGGACAAAACTGGACCTGACGGGGAAGAAAACTGAGCCGACACAGAACCAGAACTGACAGAAGCGTCTGGGTTTGGACGTTGAGTGGAGTTTGTCTTGGTTTCGGTGTGTGAGTGTTTGTCTGGGCTCAGGTTCAGATTATGTAAGAAAACCCCAACATCAGACCGACTTCACATGTCCTCACTTCACTGGACCGATGAATAAAGATAAATGGAACAGACTCGGGTTTCCATGCAAATATTAACGACGTTTGTAGAAAATCAGTCAAAGAAAACGACCTCCTCCACTCGTCTCCACCTGTCACTCAACCACTAAAGATTCTTGACGTTGGTTCGTCATCGTCGTGAACTGAAGCCAACTTCGTCCGTCCGTTTTCTTTAGCTTTAACCTCCTTTCGTCTGTCAGTTTGTTGCGTGCTTATCTTCATCTCTCAGACATTCTCTTCGCCCTTCTCACTTTACCAGATGCATGCTGGGAGCTGGCCAAGCTGAATTCCTGCCCGTTACCTGTGCAGGTGCGTTGTCCTCAGACTCTGTCCACGCTCTGACGTCTGGGTTCGTTCCACTTCTGTCTTTGTTTTTCTGCTTTTGGAGGTCGAGGTAAACAGAACCTTCACCACATAATCGACGTAAACGGGAACAGCTGCTCGTCAGCTTTAATCGGAGCTGCACCTGAGACCCGGTACCGGCGCCGGGTTCCGATTAACACCGGCCGACACAACAAAGTTGGGATCAGAGTTTGGTCGACCCACCGGGACGTAACGTTCATGTGAAACCTCACAACGTCCAAACAGAACAAATGTGTTCCAGATGTTTGTTGAGAGTGAATGCGGGACAGACGTCGCCCAGAGCAGGTGGACCGACCACAGAAGGACGAGAACGTCCAAAGACAAATGTATACGACAGATCTGAACCCGCAGGAGAGAAGATATGGACACGACAAGAAACACACAAACGCCCACAGACTTTACAAAATATGAAAAGAAACCCTTTGATAACATGATATGAACCTGGTGTATTTAAAAAACAGACTCAGACGTTCACTGAGATGAAAGAACTGAAGAAAAACATCGGATTCATGAAGAAAAAAACCTAAATATTCTTTCAAATTATAAATAACAGTAAGAAACTCTGAGTTTAAAGTGACACATTTAGTACAGATTTTCCTCCACCGGTCTCCTGATACTCTGAGGTTAAACTCAGTATTAGCCCCTCTCTGCTGACCTTTGACCTCTCAGTGCAGTTGGTGCTTTTCCCAGGGATTCAGTTCCGTTCAGACGCTTAAACTAAGGCATCACTGGTAAAAGGAATATTCACCAAACTGGAGTCTGAAACATAAGTCAGCGTCAAGAAAGATGACACAACCGCTAACGTTAGCATTACACAACCGCTAATGTTAGCATTACACAACCGCTAACGTTAGCATTACACCACTAACGTTAGCATTGCATAACTGCTAACATTAGCATTACACAACCACTAATGTTAGCATTGCACAACTGCTAATGTTTGCATTACACAACCACTGTTAGCATTACACAACCGCTAATGTTAGCATTACACAACCGCTAACGTTAGCATTACATAACCGCTAACATTAGCATTACATAACCACTAATGTTAGCATCATACAACCACTAATGTTAGCATTACACAACCACTAATGTTAGCATTATACAACTGCTAACGTTAGCATTACACAACCGCTAATGTTAGCATTACACAACCGCTAACCTTAGCATTATACAACCACTAATGTTAGCATTATATAACTGCTAATGTTAGCATTACACAACCACTAACATTAGCATTACACAACCGCTAATGTTAGCATTGCACAACTGCTAATGTTAGCATTATACAACTGCTAATGTTAGCATTACACAACCGCTAATGTTAGCATTATACAACCGCTAACGTTAGCATTACACAACCGCAAATGTTAGCATTACACAACTGCTAATGTTAGCATTACACAACCGCTAATGTTAGCATTATACAACCGCTAACATTAGCATTACACAACGGTCTTTCAAACACAACGGTCTGATGTGGAAGGTTTCAGTTCGTACCTGTAAATACCTGCTTGTTTTTACGCAGTGTATGAATTTCATCAGTTTTTTTTCAAATCTGTAAAACCCCAGTGATAATCAGTCCATCTGTCTATCCATCTAATCATCCATCCATCCATCTGTCTGTATCCGTCCAGACTTCCCCCTCTCCAGACCCCTCCACTGGCCCTTTGGAGGACCCTGAGGCGTCCCCAGGCTGGCCCACAGACAGACGCCACTTTTACACAGAGATCCCGGAAAAAAGGTGAGATGGTGATGCCACATTTTTTCTACCATTGACCGATTTCCACAGCCAAAACTAAAGAGTAACAGAGGTGAGACAGACTGGACTTTTACACAGCAGACCTCCGTTCCAGAATCAAAGAGGAACTGAGGCATTTTTAAATCCCGACGTGGCAGCAGACGGATGGAATAGAAGCACTGGCATGGAGCCTGGTTTCATTCATGCTCATCACACGGGTCCATAGCCACGGACTCATGCCAGTGCCTCCATCCATCCATCCATCCATCCATCCATCCATCCATCCATCCATCCATCCATCCATCCACTGCTCTGTTTCTCCCGCGCCAGATGCTGTCACCAAAACGTCACACCTTAGTTGCGGACAAGAAGGTGTTACTTTTACACAGCGTTCTGGAATCATGATCTCACCTTTATCACAGTTCTGTTACTACCTCCAGAGGTGTCACAAAGCCACGAAAAGTGGGACCAAATGATTGTGTGGACACACATTGATGCTGAGAAATGGCAAAATATTCCCATGACAGAAGTGGTGTGGAAAAGGGGCGTTAGTCTCTCCAGCGTGTCCTGGGTCTTCCCCAAGGCATCCTCCCAGTGGGACATGCCTGGACCGGGAGGCATCCCAAAAAGATGCCTGACCCACCTCAGCTGACCTGGATGTGAAGGAGCAGCCGCTCTACTCGGAGCTCCTCCCCTTATCTCTACGGGTGCAACCAGCCACCCCATGGGGAAACTCATTTGGACCGCTTGTATCCGAGATGTTGTCCTTTAGGTCATCCCAAAAGCTCTGGACCAGAGGTGAGAGTAGGAATGTGTTCTCCTCATCTTCACTGATCCATGAGTCGATGCTTACACACCTGAATCACTTCTCTCACGGTGAATAACTTCATGGATGACTCCATCATATATATCGAACCAAAATGTCACTCTGGCCTTTTTGGAAATTATGTCATGGAGTGCATTGTGGGACTGTAAATTCCACTCTGCAGCAGTTTGTCTGTTGGTGAGTGTTGAACCCAGAATGTGTCCTTTACCTCCACCAAAAAACCCTGGTGGACTGGAGAAGTTCATGTTGTAATGATCTGGGTTTTCCTGCACAATCTGTGACAAACCACTTTCACTTGGCAGCCATTCCCACAATGCACCTCATGACATAATTTCCAAAAAGGCCCGAGTGACATTTGGGTTTGTTCTGTAGACAAGAGGACTGTGCTTATGATGGAGTCATCTTTGAAGTTATTCACTGTGAGGTAAGACACTCAGGTGCATGAGCATAGAAAGACTAATGGGCCAATCCCAATTCACTCCTTGGCCCCGCCCCCTTGGCCCTTGCACTTGGCACTACCCCTTGTAAGTGGCAGGGGTGTAAATATTCCCTTATGAAATGGTTCAACCCTTCCAGACCTGTTCATCATCATCACTGTCACTATTGACAGATGACACAACTGTGTTTGTGACAGAATTCCCCGTGTCATCAGCAGCTGGAACCGCCGTCGTCTTTTTACGGCTATCAACGGCATCAAATAGACGATTAAATGATTAAGTTGTTTATGAAGAAAACACATATTTGTGTGTTTCTTTCATCACACCACTGCACTTTTTTGTTGTGTTTACGTCCATCCTGCCGATGATTTGAACAGAATTATGGGAGACTTCTCACACCCCTCCGTTTGTAGTGTGGTCCTGAAAAATCTCCATTTTGAGGGTCAAACAGCCCTGCCCCCTTCCTCTGCTGATCCACTGGCAAAGGATGCGCTGCTCCGCCCTGGAGCGTCGGAGCCCCCCAGGAAGAGCACATGGTGGGAGTGTCCCGTTTGTGGATGGGCGTGACTGGGGTCTTTCTTTTTTCTCACATAACCGCTTAAAAACGTTATTTCTGTGAATGTACTTGTGTTATCATTTACCATCGACAGTAACACCTCCAGACACTTTTTTCTGTACCTCGTTACACATTCCCTCTGCGACTCCATTGGCGTGCAGTCGTCCGACGTCATGATGGACCGCCCAGGCATTGCTCTGCTGTTGGATACTTTCGTTGCGTCAGATGCTCTCATTTGCATAAAGTTGGGCTCAGCTCAAATTTATGCAAATGAGAGCAGAAGAGCGCGGCGCGACCCCCCGTCGATTTGAGAGCAAAGAGTTCCCACAATGCTTTGTGGAAGCGCCCGTGTGCGAAGAAGGCATGTCCCATAGAAATGAATGGAGGCGTAGTGGAGCATCCTTTGCTAGTGGATCAGCAGCGTCAGCCCTTCCCCTCCATCTCACTGAGAACTAGTAACAGCAGTTAGACCGCGCCCTCGCAGACCCACGCAACTCAGGGTGGGTTGCAATCAAGGGGCTTCGCAAACACGGGAATACAGGAGTCTGGAGGTCTGAAGTGACCAAGAATGTTGTCACATTGACGTGGATGTGAACTCTACTGTCCACAAATAGTTGGACAGAAAATTCAAAATGGTGGACTTCCTGTCCATGACATCATGTCATGTAAGGTCAAAGGTCACCACGGTTTAGACATAGTATCATCAACTTGTT
Organism: Fowleria isostigma; assembly: GCA_029814645.1. Taxonomy (NCBI): domain Eukaryota; kingdom Metazoa; phylum Chordata; class Actinopteri; order Kurtiformes; family Apogonidae; genus Fowleria; species Fowleria isostigma. The sequence goes on along the minus strand of JAPTGZ010000016.1, from coordinate 28,650,391 downwards.
GAGGCTTGTCTGATCAAGTTTCACCTGGATAGGATAAACCTGTTCTGAATAGTACATCAAAAGGTTAAAAGAGGTCATTTCCTGTTACCACTAGGTGGTGCTATATGTCAAATTCAATATTGTTATGTCATTTTCTTTTGGGTGGGACTATTATCGACCACATCAACTTTGGTGCTGATTGGATAAAAAATCCCCGATATCAGTTTCATTTTTCATGGCGAGACATCCAAATGCCCCGCCCCCTCCTGACCACATCCATGGTCGCCCGTCCACCATTTATGCAACTTTGAATCTCCAACCTTTTCTGACTAACCTGACCAGGTTTGAAGTCCATGGAGTTAAATCTGTAGGAGGAGTTCGATCAAATAGGAGGTCTGCGAAATGCCCAAACTGGCCAAACAATCCAATATGGCGGACTTCCTGTTGGTCTGGTGGACTTCCTGTTGGTCTGGCGTCATCAGCCTCATTGACTTTTTTGTAGATCTTATTGAGATACATATGTTTACCAAATTTCATTCTGATCAGAGCATGTGGCTGGGTGTAGTGGTCTTTAGGGGGCGCTACAGAGACAATTTTGAAGGGTCGTTTACGAAAACTTTAAAATATCACATTTTTTGCTACCACGCATGATTTTGCCAAAAAAAAATGTACTTTTCATGTATGTTCAGGCCACTGCCTATTGAAGACACTTCGACTCCTTAATGTGAATGTGCTAACGGAGGGGTGGGGTAAGGGGGAGGGGCCAGTGGTAATGAGGCTGTCACTGGGGTTTCACTCAGTCATTTGCTGCTATGAGGGACATGTTAGCCGTCATCTGGGTCGTAGAATCATCGGAACCTTCTGGTAGCGCTGGTCTGATGTTTGTCGATTGAACGCTTTGACTCGTCGTTGATGTCCGTCTGCTTTGAGTCGTCGTTGACATCTGTCTGCTTTGACTCGTCGTTGGCGTCCGTCTGCTTTGACTCGTCCTTGACGTCCGTCTGCTTTGACTCGTCCTTGACGTCCGTCTGCTTTGACTCGTCGTTGGCGTCTGTCTGCTTTGACTCGTCGTTGGCGTCCGTCTGCTTTGACTTGTCGTTGGCGTCCGTCTGCTGATGTGTTTCCCGTCTTTGGCGTCAGATCACACCCATCTGGACTTGGACCAGAGTCAGCGTGGCCGTCGGGTCTAAACACCGTGAATCCGATCATGGACACAGTAAACCCGGATCTAGAACCTGAGCTCTGTTTTGACTCCGGTCGATCCCTGAGGCCCATCAGCAGAATGATCCGGTGATCTACGCGACCCCTCCCACTGCTTTTGTTTCATTGTTCTTCTTCCACATTTCAGCGTTTGCTCATGTTCACCGATGGAAAACCAAAACCGTGACCTGAACACGGTGTCGTCTTCCACTTGGATCGTGATAAACAGTTTATACAGACGACATCTGATCAAAGTATTGACAAAAAATGACAAAAAACACTCAGATGTAAAAATGTACCTAATGTGTGGACGTGTTATTGGACATTTTTTTACAAATAAATATTTCTTACTGTGTTAAAACAATCCTAAATATGTGAAAGTATGTGAAGATCCAGTTCATGTGCAGCTCTGACCCTGGGTCCACGTGAGTAGGTTATGCTCACTTCATTTAGATTAGTTTTCCCAAATTATTTTAGGCCATTTTTGCATGATTTTTAAAATTCTGACCCATCCACTAAAATCATCACATTGTAAATGATGTCAAATTCCGACATTAACATTAACATCCTGTGGGTAAAACATGGCACTGACACATTTAGCGTTCAACATTAGACCTAATCCAAAAAAACACATGTGTATGAAACCAGGTTCTGTTAATTATTAATATATGCCAGGTTGAAAAAAAAAGTAATCCAACGTTTATGTAGCATATTGAAGAACAAAGAAGTACTTTTTTCCTTTGTCATCAAACAATTTGGTTTGTTTAGCAAGGTTGCCATAGCGAGTCATAAAAGATGGCCGACAGATTAATGCTTCTGCGCTTGTGTGACTCACGTTGTCCCTTGACACAAGCTAACAGCGGTGAGCATGCTAACAGTGAACAAGCTAACAGCGGTGAGCATGCTAACAGTGAACAAGCTAACAGCGGTGAGCATGCTAACATTAGCAAACAAGCTAACAGCAGCATGCTGTGGTCAGTGAATTTCTTTCTAAACCTAGAAAACTGAGATGACTGACTTGAAGAAATATTTATGGCTGAAATTCCAGTTCAACAATGGGACTAGACCACACCCCCTGACCTCTTTGACAGGCAAGTAGGTGGAGCTTAATCTTCCTCAGCCTGACAGAGACTCACTTGGTCCAACAGAACCATGAGTCCAAACCATCCATGTGATGACGCTAACGTCCTGCTGTCAGGAGGACGGTCAAGTCCAGGTTCATCTGTTGAAGGTGGACCGGACTAGGGATCCGCCCACAGGAAGTCACCCCTGTTGGTAGTTCTTCAAAGCTCAGGTACATGATGGATGTGGGTCGGATCCATCCCAGCACCATCAGAACATTAAAGAACCATCTGACCTTTGACCTGTGGACCTCCAGGACCACATGGGTTCACCTGGTGATGGAGGTCAGAGGTCACTGATGGACATGGAGACAGTCGTGGTGGTGTTCAGTGTGAGGTCACTAGGTCCTGATTGGATGAGAGTGGACACGGTGTTGGGGTGGAGCCTGGTCTCCAGACCAATCAGAGGAGACCTTTAGGACTCTTCAGACCCGGGTTATCAGAGGAGACCTTTAGGACTCTTCAGACCCGGGTTATCAGAGGAGACCTTTAAGACTCTTCAGACCCGGGTTATCAGAGGAGACCTTTAAGACTCTTCAGACCCGGGTTATCAGAGGAGACCTCTAGGACTCTTCAGACCCGGGTTACTGTGATTTGTTTTCAGATTCTGTTTCATCGTTGAACAGTTGTAACAGGATTAAAACTGTTCATCGTTGAACAGTTTTAATCCTGTTACAGTAACAAAAAAAAACTCAACAGAAGCTCAACCCCTGCACCCGAATCTAGCACTCTCTCTCTCTCCTCCCTCTCTCTCTCCTTCTCTCTCTCTCTCTCTCCTCCCCTTCTCTCCTCTCTCTCTCCCTCTCTCCTCCCTTTCTCCCTCCCTCTCTCTCTCCTTCTCTCTCCTCTCTCTCTCTCTCCTCCCTCTCTCTCTCCTTCTCTTTCTCTCTCTCTCTCTCCTACCTCTCTCTCTCCTTCTCTCTCTCTCTCTCTCCTCCCCTTCTCTCATCTCTCTCTCCCTCTCTCTCTCTCCTCCATTTCTCCCTCCCTCTCTCTCTCCTTCTCTCTCCTCTCTCTCTATCTCCTCCCTCTCTCTCT